>VMDR010001468.1:0-125408 GCA_007922815.1 Macrotus californicus | reverse complement strand
TGGGAACCCTTGGGAGCAGAGACATTTTTGAAAACCTCATGGTCCTAATAAAATGTAGAATCATCACTTTCTTTTTTTAAGTATTGTCTTTAACCACTTCAGCTGACCTTTACACTTTCTCTAACTTCCACTCTAATTACAGGGACTTAACTTGATACTGTATTGCGTTCTTCAATTATTTTAAAATTCTAACGGTGAGAAAGAGTAAGCAAGAGATGGAGATTGAAGGGTCTATATTGCGGACTTGGAAGTCGGAATGTCTCGATTCAAATCCTGCCTGTTACTTATTAGTGTTATTATTTTGGGTGAATTGTTTCACCTACATGTGACTCTCAAATCTGTAAATTGTGGGAACAGCAGCTCCTACCGGGTACAGCTGGTGTAAGGACCTACACACATGCAAGTATACAGCAATCCACGTCAAAGAGCAAGCACTCAGTAAACATGTACTGTTTGTTTATAATTTTGCTTCATTCCTAAATTTCGCTCTCACTTGCTACTTGCTATCCATCAGCAGGGCAATCTCAGTAGTTCTTTATATCAAAAAGCATGAATGAAACAAATCCAATTCCAGAATCATCGATGATTATTGCATGTTTCACTGCGGTTTCAGGGGAAGGTAAAGTGGTAAAACATTCATTCCTTAAATACCCTCATTTTGTCCACTTTCTCTAAAGTCCTCCTCTTGGCAGTTGCTACATTTCTCACTGTCTCTGTCCTCTGTCTCCAAACCTCTTTTTGCTGCCTCCAAAACTGGCATTATTTTTTAAAAGTTGTGTAGCAGTAAATATATCGAGACAACCGGGGGACACTTGAATATATCTCATCTAGTCTGAAGTTGAAATCGTATCGTACCCCATGTCAGTTCCAGCTCACACCCTCTGCCCTCTCCCTCCCTGCCCTGATATTTAATATATAGCTAATACCATAGGATTAACTCTTCAAATGTCTCAAAGCATAGAGGAAATTATTTTCTACGTTTCAAATGGGAAACAATATGTACCATTATTAATCAGTGCAATGTATGTATGTACTGACTATATAATACTTGGACACAGAAAATGTAATTCTAGCAAATAATATGATATGTAGACTGTTTACATGAATTATTTGAGAATGAGAAGAGTGTTCCAAATAACTGATGTTTCTTTCTCAGATGAGCAAGAAAACTTCTGGTTTCAGATGGTCATCTACCTGGTAGTGCCCAGCCACCAACCCATCTCTATACTGAAAGATTAATAATTTGTTTTCGGATCACACTTAAAAATCATGTATAAGGAGGATATCAATATGGCTGTGTGTTTTTCTAGATCTTCTGATTAGATTGTTTGTTTGCAGGATGATATTTATCTACAAGATGATTGTAAGTACAGATGTCACGTAGTGAGTAGAATTTTCGTTACATCACATCAAGGGTACATATAGCAGGTCTGCAGGCAGTGAATTTCCTCAGTTTTTATTTGGTTGAGAAAGTCTTTATTTTCCCTTCTCTTTTGAAGGATGATTTTGCTAGCTATAAAATCCCAGATTAATGTTTTTTTTTTCTTTCAACACATTAAATAATCAACTCTACTCTCTTCTTGTTTGCATGGTTTCTGAAAGGTCTGTTAATGTTTAGTTTTATTGCATTATATTTTAAGAAGGCAGAATGTATAGTTTCAAATGGGAGACATTTGCTGAGGTTTTATTAGTGGGTTAGGATATAAGCATTTTGTGAAAAATGCCATGAACTTTGGAAAATAATGTGTCTTTTGCTTGTAATGCGTACAATTCTCCATTTAGATCAGTGAAAGCAATTTCAATTTTTTTTTACTTCATTCATTTCCTAAGTAATTGTGCTGTGAGAAAAATGAGATGTATCTTTGAATTTCTCACTTGTATTTTCATTAATTTCTCACCATAATTCTAACAGTTTTAAAAATATATTAATGCTATGTTGTTTAGTAAATTTAAATGAGTAATTATGAAAATTTAATTTTACATTGTATAGTCTATTAATATGAAGTAACATTCTACTTCCTTTTCTCCTTTGTATGTCAAGTGAATTTTAATTTGAACTCTAATGGTACTTTAGACATGTCTGATTTTTTGCATCTCCATAGTGTATCTCTACCCCTGCGAACCACTCTAGATCAACTTAGGTTTACAACATTACCTACAGACAATATGTAGACAGTTTTGTAACTTTTGCAGATTATTGTATTTTCTTTTTAAAAATAATTCTATTAGTTAGGAAATTATTCTAATAATGAGTACCTGTTTTTTTTTTCTTAAAGCAAATTGAACTTTATCATAGTAAAGCACATAAGCATTATCTGTTGATTTTCTTACCCTAACCCTACCCATAAACTCCAGTAGCCATGAGGGTGGGCACTTAAATAAAGACTGGTCACCTAAAACATAACAAAATAAAATAAGCTATTGCAATTGACAAAAAACCATATTGGACTGGTGATCTTTCAGTGAGAGTGACCCCAAAACTTTGCTTTGTTGTTTGTGGTCGCTCAGAAACTCACCAACACTGTCTCTCTCTCTGAAGACAATGTGTAGTCCAGATCCACAGTTCCTTTTCTCAAACCCTTAGGGCCAGATGTATTCAGAATTCCATTTTTTAAAAATGTGTTTTAGAAAGTTACTGAAGGTCATATACCATGTGTTACATAACAATTCCAGCAAGTTTGAGGCAGCACATTTTGATCAAATGCATAAAAATGCATGAATGTGGACTCTAAATGGGATACGTAGGGATGACTTGCCTCCTTCAGATCAGGTCACGTTTTGCCATCAAAGGAGCTTTAAAAAAACTTTCTGTTTTCAGAGCTTATGTGGTCAAGAGATTATGGGCCTTTTCTTGCTTTGTTCAGTTTTATTCCATTGGTTTGTTAAAATATAGTGATAAAATTTTACCTGCAAGATAGAAATGAATAAAAAAGACAGCAGAGTCTCCCAACAAAAGATCAAGGTTAAAATTCTATCTGGAAATGTCATTCTGCTTGTTTGCATTGACTGTTTCTTTCCAGACGCATAGTTTGGGACAGAATTCTTGCTTGAAGTCCAAGGATACGGGATATTCTAATGTGTGACTGGGAGGAGTTTGAGCTCTCGAGATCTGGAAATGTGTTGCTAGGTGAGATGGAGAGCACAGGAGGGGCCTCCTGATTCCACAGAGATTTCTTTACCCCTTTGCCCTGTCTTTTCTTCAATACTCCCAAAATAATCCTTATTGTGAACAGTTCTGGTGAATTAGGTCTGCAGGAGAGCTTAGGTCGGCTTGCATTATAATTCATTACCATCCCTGGGGAATGTTTCTCAACCATCCTCATTAAAGCTGTTATTTACAGGTCAGACGGTGGAGAAATGATTACACGCAATTCAGAACCCAAAATGCACATTGTCGAGTGACACAGGGAGCTGGGGGAGAAGGAGAGAAAGTTGGAAAGGAAAGAAGACAAGCAGGAAATGAGGAAAGAGGGAGGGACATTTTCTAATCTCATTCCTTCTTTCCTCTAGTTAAGTAAACAAAACCCCAGAAAAGTGAAGATTAAGTTCTGTGGCTAGAGTTCTAAGCTCGGGTACCAACAAGTGCCAGGCCTCCAGCTTACCCCCTCATCTGCTCTTCTCTCCCTCCAAAGAGATTTCCCTTTTTTCTGAGGGCTTGACAGAGGTAGGACAATGGAGGGACTTACTCTTGAGAAGTCTCACTGGCTCCTGTTCCAATAAAATTTCAGGAAGTGGAGTGGCTCAAGGCCCTAGCTTGCGGAAATGAAGAGTCCCAACCTCCATTCTGCCATTTCAAACATGTCACCTGACTGCTGAGATTCTCAGTGATTTCTAGGGCCTCAGAACTAGGAGTCCTCAGGAGCTACTTCTCATTCTTGTGGGAAGAGGCAAGAAGGAGGAAATCAAATCAGAGAGAAACCTGCACCATTCTGGCCCAGGCACAGGGACCCCACTGTCCATCGAGCTGAGCTGGGCATACCCTGTGGCTGGGGCAGCAACTACTCTGCACTCTGCTCTCTTATTCCTGCCCTGTCTTTGCTCTGGTCCCCTGTTCTCCCCGCTTCAAAATCCAGTCCCTGGATCTCTGGGCATAGACCCTGAACTGTGGATTGGGGCATTTGCACCTCAGCTCTCTCCTGTGGGGTCTGCCTTACATCATCAACTCTTCTCTTTTAGGAAGTTCTTTGCACCCCTATCTTGCCTATTGATGTCATAGGCAGAATAGCAGGTATCAGAGACAGGAAATGCTCCCTTGAGTGGTTTCTCCAAAGGCAGAACATTTTCAGACCTTGTGATATCTAAGTAATGGGAGGACATGGCTGTGCTGCTTCTAGTCTACCTGGAGCCCCATGCTCCTGGGACCTGACTCACAGTGACAGGGAAATCCAGACCCTTTGCTTCAAATTGCACCCGCTCTCAGAGGGGAAAGAGAAGGTAGAAGGATACTCTTCCTGCTAAGGCTACAGAACAGAACCGATGCCTTCCCCTCCCCTTCCCCCAGGGAACGCGCAGCTCTAAGAGGCGCCCTCATGCCTGCCTGCATTTTAATTAATATCATCATCCCACCATCTATCAGCAGCAAGTCAACATGCTTCACACCAGGGGAGAAAAACAATCCTCGCCTTGTCAGCCCTACTTCTTCAGGAGCAGCTGAGGGTCTCAACCCGCGCACCCCCCACCCCGACTCTCTGCCACCTCATTTTCCCCAGGGGCTGTTGACAGGGTGCGGTGCAGCTTGCTGAGGAGATGGCTTTGGCATCAGAAGGTGGCAGCATGGAACATGGCAGAATAGATCAGGGCCAGCTACTGGTCTGGCACAAGCCCCCAGGACCCACTCTGCCCTCAAGGTTTTCCAATCCCCACCTTAACAGAGGGGGACTGGGGTTTAGAGAAGTGCAGGAACTGCCGAGGTCACACTGCTGGGCATCTGCATGCAGACCTGGCCCCTGGATCTCTCCGGGTCTTTTTGCCTCACGTTCCCCCGTACCCCATGGCAGCAGCCTGGGGAGGGGCTGGCCTTGAGTACCTCTCTGAGTAGCAGAGGTGGGGGTGGCAGAGCCTTCCCTCATTGCCTCAGCTCTCTCAACCTCATGTATCACAGCCATGCCCTTGGGATTCTGCTCAGTCTACTGGACTTGAGAGTGTTGTCCCAGATGATCAACGTCTTTTTCTGAGATATGAGATAGTTGCCCGAGTTAAGCAGCAGGGTGAGAGGTGCTCTCTCCCTTAGGCAGAGACAGCCTGTAGCTGGTTGTAGTGTGGAAGGCTGTTTGTGCACATATACCCACGGGAGTGTGTGGGCATTGAGACAGCCTGTGATTGTGACTAGGAGTGTGTGTCAGTGTTTCTTCGTGCACAAGTGAAACAGGCTCCACTGTATGTGTGGGTGGGCGACCATTCTAGCCCAGAGACAATACAGTGGAACAGAGTGGTGCAGATCTCCCCAGGCTGCCCTGTGTTGACCAAATCTCTCCGAGCCCCACTTTCCTCATCTGAAAGACAGCAGTGGGGTGATCCAATGGTTTGCTACGTGGAAACATGGTAAGCACTCAATAAATCCAGAGGTGCCAACTAAATCTAGTAGGTGCTAACTAGTGCTAACCTAATTACCTTATATTCATCTTTCCCAAGAAAATAAAAAAAATCAAGTGTCTTTTGTAATCCAGATACGTTCATTTTCCTGTATTTTCGTAATCTATCAGCCTGGAAGCAGTGAAAGAAATGAGTCTGGTCCTGTTTAGCTAATTCTTTGGGAAACCACACTCACTGAGTCTTAGGGATCACTCCCTCCCTTCCAGGTGCTCACGAAGTCTATGCCTTTAATAAACTGCCACAAGTGAAATACTTCCAGAGGCTGAAAGACAGCACATCACTCTCCCTTCCTCTTCATAAGGATGAAAAGACACATCCTTTTCCTGAGCCTAACTTTCTCCCTGGCTCTTCTCCATGAAACCCTAGATTGTGGGAAAACCTCCACCTGCCTTTAAAGCCATTCTATCTTCCTTACTAAAGAAAACCCCACTCAGCTGGGCCCTTAGCTACTTAGTAACAATTGTCCAATTTCCAGCCTCACTTCCTTTTATCGCAGAATTGCCTGAGCAGGTGTCCTCTGCGGCTCCCCTGCTCTTCACAGGATAACGCCTGC
The DNA here is from genome assembly GCA_007922815.1 of Macrotus californicus. NCBI lineage: Eukaryota > Metazoa > Chordata > Mammalia > Chiroptera > Phyllostomidae > Macrotus > Macrotus californicus. Next base: position 119,263 of record VMDR010001468.1, on the reverse strand, counting down.
TTTGTGCTCAGCCGGCAGGAGTGGCCAGCCGGGAGACGCTGCTGCCGAGGGCTCTAGGGATTGAGTCTTTGCCAGCCTAGAAATTCTCTCCTGGTGATTCCAGGGGAGGTGCTGGGCCCTTCCCAGAGGACGAAAGCCAAGGAAGAGGGTCTAAATGTGTCCCCCAAAAAGCAGGTTGAAAAGAGGAATGCGGGGGCAGGGAGCCTACAAAGCAGGATTTCAAGAGCCACAGAGGAATTCCACTGTGTCCTGGAGAACATTTTAAGGTTTCCTTAAGTAGGAAATGATGGTCGTCTCTCTCACGTCAGAGCCTCCGAGTCTTCAAGAATGATTAGATCTTATCTCCTGTTGTCCTGTTACCTTTGTAGAGGAAATTCTGGTTTCCCCAAATTTGCAATGTTTTCTCTCTTCTTTTTTCTTTTTCTTTTCTGGATCCTCTTTGATCTAGCTCCCTTGGAAACACCTTTGCAGGTCAAGGGTATAAAGATGCTCCCTGAAGTGGAGGAAGTGATCACAGTGAGCCCTTGGCAAGACCAGAGCCCAGGATACACAAGGACAGGAGCTGTGTAGATGGTGCAGGAAGATGGAGTAGGACAGAGGCAGAAAGAGAAGTGGTAAAGGTGACGGAAACACAAACAAAACACTCTCTCTTTCCTCTTTTCCCTCAAAGCACAGGCCTCTCTGGTGTGGACCACCGTGGTGGGGACAGTAGTGGTCTTGGGGGGGGGTGGCAATGATGGTGATACTGAAGGCACTGAGGATGGTGGGGTGGTTAGAGCCAGCATCTGGAATAGTCTCCCTATGCCATGTGTAATCCAGTCTTACACATCTCATAATGCATAAAGGAAAGCAACAGGGACCAATGAACCAGAATTCCTACTACTCTTAGAAACTTACAAATCTTACCTTTTAGTTTCTCCATTGCTCATCTATCAAATGTGGAGTCAGTGAATGCCAGTAGTGCTGCCACCTCTTAAATTGTAGGATTTTAGGATTTCAGATTTAGTTCTAGTTCTGTTCCCCCCCCCCCACCGCCCCACCCCACACCCAAACACTCTAAGCCACAGATCTCTGTTCCTCTGTGTTTTGAGAACACTTGCTGCTTAAACCATTGCTCTGGTCAGCAGTTAGACCACGAGGCTGCCAGCACTGTCCTGGTCTCAGGCCTTGGGTTCCCATACGGCAAGGGCTATTTTCCGCTTGGTGCCTGGAACAATGTCTCACATATAATAGATCTTCCACCCATGTTTGATATTCCCTGGGGACGAAGACTCAACCAACAGTTGCTGAGCACTTTCTGCATTCCAGGCCCTGATGGGGTCCTGGGGATAGAGATCTAAAGGCACATTTTCTGACTGTGAGGCCTTCAGAGTTTAGGCAGCAGACATATAAACAATTTAAGTAAAGCACAATGTGATCCATTTCATAACACACAGAAGAACAAAGCAAAATGGGCTGACTGAGGAGGGGCCCGGGTCAGGTAGGATGCCCTGATTTCACGTGAATCTTACAAGATGACACTTGTCTCTCCGTGAATAAGAAGGAGGCCTCCAGGCACAGAGAACTAAAGTCCAGGGTGAAAGGGTAGACCTAGGGAGTAGCTGGCTGGTGGGAAGGCTGCAGCCTGATGGTGAAGAAAGGGCAACCTTATCCTGTGGGTGCCAGTGAAGGGTTTTAGGCAGGAGCGCCCCACATTCCCAGCACTACCAGAAAGGCTCTCTGATGGCAGGATAGAGGATGAGCTGGGATTCAGTAAGACAGAGGCAGAAAGATGCAGCAGGAAAATCTCTTCAGTCTAGGCTTTGTCTTGAGACCTGAAAGAAGGCAGAAGTAGTAGGACTGAAAGGGGGCAGAGAGCAGAAATCAAGGGGGCACTTAGAAGGATGGACCTTTTAGATCTAGAGGGTGAGGGATGGGGAGAAATTTGGAAGGGTTCTAAAATTTCTTGCTAGAATGAGAGGTCCTATTAGGATGAGGGAAGGACAGTCGATGATTATGGGATGATTATGGGATGATTATGGGATTAAGGTGAGACAATTTGTCTTTAAGTCTTTGGTGTCAGTATGGTACAGATGTATAGCAGATACTTAGTGAACTCTGTCTCTTCCTGTCCCTCCGTTACCCAACATCTCAGCAGATCATAAGGTTCTACTGGCCTGAGGATCTAGGAACAGGCTGGGAAGAGATAGCAGAGGGCCCTCATGGAACCAGGTCACTGATATCATTTCTCAATGGCCAAGTGCTTCTGTCCCAATAAGACCTATAACCAATCTCCCTTCTAAGGCCCCAAAGAGGTCTCAGCTTGATGCAGATGAGTAGTGGGTTCTATTTTTCTTTTCCTTTCTTTTTTTGCCTTATTTTTTTTGGACTAAAAGCAGTTTCCATTTTATGCCTTTTGTCTCTTCTTCCAAGCAAATGCCGGTGGGATCTGGCAACCTGAGTTCAATAGCCAGTCCTTTTGGTCTTTCAAAGGCTATGAATGTAATAAGAGCACTCAACCCTTCTGAAGATATGCAAATCCGTGCATTTAAAAGATTTACATTCATCCTTCACAGGCCCTGAAATATAAATATGAAATACCCAGAACCTTGTCACTTCAGTAATAATTAAGCTGATGGCCTATTATGTTCGATTGCAAATCAATATAGTATCTTTTGGTGCCACTTGAGTTCTTGAGGGTTGGCGCTGGGCCAGCTCCAGTTATACAATTGAATTGCTGCAGCTGCCTGGGAAACTTCGCTGCCGTTCCCATTCAGGAAGAATAGGCGGGTAACAATGGTGACCAGCCTCCCTGCAGTAATTGTGTACGAGGACACATTTCCAATGGGGTTTTTGTTCAGCAGGTGCTGTTATTTTAGTTTAATTTGAATTCTGAAATATGGAGGAGAGAAGGAGACTTAATCTTAACAGCATCTAACCTACAGCTGTTCGAAAGAGGCCAGCAAACAGCATATGTTGCTTAGATGGAAATCATAATTGCTCATTCTCCCTGGGCTGTTGGCCCACCAACGTGGAGCCTCTGAAATTAGCCAGCATTTTTCCAGCGTTTTCCGCAGTGGCAAGGCCTCTGCAGCGCTCGGGAAGAGCTCTTCTGGAGTGGCTCACCCCCCAGGAGGCTTCAACTGCTGCTGCATCTTCTCCTTCTTCTTCTTCCTTCATTCTCCTTCTTGGTCGGTGGAGATGAATTCCAGATGCTACACAAAACACATCCTGGGTTGGCTCCCTCATTTAAGGCCGCCGTGGGGCAGCATTACAAGCTAGGCACTGGAGAGGGCTGGTGGTGACCCCCCCCAGACTCCCCTGGGAGCAGAGTGATCTATACCCCTGGGTCAGGGCTGCTCTGGGCAGGAAGAATCAGTGTAGATACTCTGACTGGAATAAGAAATATCATCTGCAAGACATGTTCCCATCCACAAAGCACGTTCACATGTTTTGTGTTTTTATTTGCATCCTCATGACACCCCCTGGAAGGAGATGACATTATTCCCATTTGATAGAGAGGGCAGCTGAGGGCCAAGGACAAATGCAGAGTAAAAATGCCAGGACTGGACTGTAAATCCTGGAATTTAAAATTCCATGTCTTTTCCCTACCCTAGCTGTCTCTTTTTTTTACTCTAGTGACTTCCTTCAGCTCCCTGGTTGGCAAGAAGTCCTGAGAAACTGCCTTCTTTCAGCATCTAAATCTATGGTAATAAACACAAGGTCAAGTCCAGGGTTCCTCTAGGCTCTGCATTGGAAACTGATGTTTGCATGATTTGGGGGCTGAGATTAGAAAAGGTTGGAGGTGTAGCATATCAATGCCAAGGTCTTTTTCTCTCCTTCCTTCCTATCTTAGCTTGTCCCTCCCTCCCTCCCTCGCTTGCTTCCTTCCTTCCTTCCTTCCTTCCTCCCTTCTTCTTCTTTCCAGAGTGGTTACACATCCCATTGTTTGACGCCTGGCTTTGGAATCATATAGCTGCGGGTGTTAGAAATGGATCTAGAGAAGAAAGGGAAGACTGTGTTTAAGAACATGAACTTTGAGGTCAAGCTGCCTGGGGCTGGACCCCGATTTCGTCACTTCTAGTTATGTAACTATCACAATGATCTTATCTGAAAGCAGGAGAAAATAATCTCTAGTTGATAGGGTTGTGGTGGTGGTTACATTAAGTAGTACATTTCAAATATTAACACAGGGCTTGGCACTCAGAGCCCAATAATTTTTAGCTGCTAGCTGTGATGTAGAAGCAGCAGGAAAACAGTAATGGTAGTGGCAGGGCAGCAGAGCTAATGGTAGCACTGCAGTGACAGTGGTGGTGATGGTAACGCAGCCCTGCCAGTAGCAATGGTGGCAGTGGCAGTGATGGTAGACATGATGATAGTCAGGTAGTGACTAGAGTGCTAACGGTGGCATTCCTAATAACGAAGGAAACATTCCACACCTCCTCTTAACCCAGAACTGGGCAGATGCTCTCTCCCTCACAGCTGAGATGATGCTAACAAATAATTCGGTTTCACAGACATTTCCTGAGCACTCCAAACATATTTGAAATTGTATATAGCCCATAGTGTGTCACATGGAATCTCACCAAGTGTTCGGTAAATGTAAATGTGCAAGCCCCTCATGGGTTAAGTAATTGGTACTTTCCTCCCAGAGTCTTTCTTTGCAGACAAAGCATGGCCTGGCAGAGGAAGGGAGCCAGACTGCTACAGTGTCAACTGTAGAGTATGAACCAGTGGCAGGGACTCTGTTGTCTCTTTTGCCATTGGTTCCCTGTGGCCCAGCACCATGCCGGGTGTAGTGTGGATTTACATAGAGTTGACTTAAAAAACGCTTGTTGAATGCAGGCTGAATAAACAGCACTGGGCTGCCTAAATAAAAGACCAGGGAGATCTCAGAAGGGTCTCTAGCAGAGGAAGTTGATGACTGCCATTCAGCCTTCGGGCAGGACAGGAGGGACAGGAAATCAACTCTAGAGGCGTCTGAGGGCTGCTTCAGACGGGAGAGCTCTGGCTCCCTTCGTGAATGTGGGGTGAGTCTGCTGTGAAACAGCTCCTCTGCCTCTTTGTTTTTGCTTTAAGCAAGCCAAACAGATCCCGGACGTGCGTGCGTGTGCGTGTGCGTGTGTGTGTGTGTGTGTGTGTGTGTGTGTGTGTGTAATGTCGGTGGGAATTTATTTTGGCAGCACAAGTGAGGAAGGGAAGCCAAAGCCTGAGGCTATTGAGTGAAACACCACATTCAATCTCAAATCTATTCTGGGTAATCCCTACAAACATTTGATCACAGGGAAGGGTAATCCCAGATAAAGCCGCTTCTGTGAGAAACTTGTTCTCAGGTGGCTTGTGATAAAGGATGATACAGGTGAGGCCTGGGAGAGAAAAGTTTTGTCCCTGCAGCCTTGATCAGACCCCAGAGCCCATTCCATTCCCCAAATCGTGATGTTAGGGGAGGCAGTGCCCCCTGACCCACTGATGGCTGAGGTGGCTGTTTTGCCTCGAAGAGCACGGGCTCCCCCAGAGACTCATTCCATTGTACAGGTGGGAAAATTGAGGTGCAGGGTGGGGAAGTGTCTTGAAACGTTCACAAGTCAGCATCAGATGAAAGTGGACCGTGACCTACATCTCCCTGCTGCAGATTCATTGCTCTCTGTGCTCTACATGCTGTCTCCCACACTCAGGCTCTTTTTTCCCTTAATATTTAGGAAGCGTGGTACTTCCAAATCACTGGCATATTCTTCAGGATGATTTTTACTTGTGTCCAGGGGGCCAAGAGTAATGTTATCCTACAGATAAGTGACTGCAGGCCCAGGATGAAGAGGGTGTTGTCACCCTGGGCTCAAAGGCAATTAGGCCATACAATTAAAGAGAAAGAGCATGTGTATATGCATGTGTATAGATGTATAAACATATGTGTGATGTAGATATAAGTATATGTATGCAAGAAGTTATATATAATGTAGATATGACATACAGGATCCAGCAGAAGTAAGGCCTGCTTGAATGTGGCTGGTAGGGTAATACTACGGGTGTAATAATTTAGTTTTAATTTGACCATCTCACCTAAAATGTCATATGGTGTGCTTGAGTGTGATGTTATTATGTTACTGAATTACATGCTTGTAATTTTGTACTAAAAGGTTTTCTAATAAAAAAGGGGCATTATTTGTGCCAGACCCTGAATATCTAATAAATATGACACCTTCTTATTCATTATGGATTTGTGAGCATGAAGTGAAAAGCTCAAATTCAAATCTTAATTCTGCCACTTGATTCTACCAAAAGATAAGTGACTTTTGTGTAGTCAGTCTCTCTCAACCTTAATTTTTTCGAGCATAAAAGGAGGGTAATGATTCCTACTCCCTAGAGTTGTCACGAGGGTTATATAAGATCGCATGCTGTGTAAGGAATGCTTTTGGCTTTGAGTGACAGTAATAATCAGCTCTAGTGACTTAAAAACATAGACACTTCATTTTCTCACATGAGGAGATACCTGGGAGCGTGGAACTGTGGCTAGGTGTTCGACTCTCCGTGGGGTGGAATGTCTGCAGCTCTCTTCTCCGTTCCTTCGTGGCCGCAGTGTGGCTGCTGTAACTCTCTCCATCACATCTGCAGTTCAGCAGGAACTGTTAGGGGCAACGAGGAGTGTTTCTGTCAGGAAATCAAAAGCTTTCTGGGAAGTCTCACAACAGGCTTCCCCTTTTTCATCATGCCCAGAGATACATTGTATCATATGGCCACCTCAGGCTGGAAGCAGGCAAAGTAGAAGGAGGTGAAAATGGTTAACATGCTGTGTCTGCCGGCATTAAACCTCCATGCTCGGACACAGCTGTATTGGTATTGAATGAATGCTCTCATTTATCTAATAACTCCTCAGAATGTTCTGGAATAGAGGGAAAATGGTGGGGTTGGCAAGATGACAGGAAGTGGGCTGAGCTGCTGGCCATTTCCTGGGGAATTGGGTTATATGTTGCCAGTCTTGCTCACACAGGGGACTTCATTGTGTAGAAGTCAGGGCTACCTGGTGAGTGTGGTGAGCACTGCCATTGAGGACTAGCAAGGGACAGACAACCCACATGACCTTACCCCCACCCGCCATGGCTGGGCTGCTGAACCCTTCATACTTGACGTGTCCACAAACACACTGACGTTTTGTGACACCAAATCATCTTCACTGGGTGACTATCCATCAGGGGTGCCTCAGCCTCCACCTCCCTGAGGTTCTAATGTGGTTCAGAGCCATGTCTTCGACTATAAGGACTGGTTCCCAGCAGGTGGCTGGCTTATGTCACCGAGAGACAGGGCAGTGCTGATGGCAGAGGCACAGTCAGGCAAGGGGGAGCAGGGAGCTAGAGGGGAGCATCCTCACACGAAGGAGGCAGAGTGAAGTGCAGGGTCTGTGAGATGGGAAATATCACCTGGACAAAAGAGAGCTCGGTTCCCATCCTTGCTGCCTCCCCTCCCTACTCCTTCTTCCGCTCAGGCCAGACGCCTCTTGCTTGGTCCTCTCCAATGTCCCGTGCATTTCAGCTCCTCTTTTTCTTGACCCTTGCTCCTCTGGTGTGGATTACAGGAACAGCCTCGCTCTGGGCTCCATGATCGCAGTCTCTTCTTTTCAAACCAGATGGTGGCCTGACGGTGTGGAAGGAGCCCTGGGCATGCCGGAGGCCAGTGTGCAGAGTCCTAAGCCCAACTTGTCTTTACGGCCCTGCCATGTGACCACGTAACTCATCTGTCAGATGGGAAAGTAATGCCATCATTGAAGAATTTCTGTTAGGAATGAGATACTCAGTATTTCTAAAATAGATCTCATGGACTAAAAGGGCTAATTTGCTGTGAGTTGGGGTAGGAAGAGTCAGAAGGAGTAGGTGGGCTTCAGATCTCTCACTGAAGCTCGAACAAGAGCAACTCTTCTTCTTTCCCTTTTGTATGTTGGGCTTCTGGGGAATTAGTCATGGGGAAAAAATGTTTCTCTGCAAAAAAAATAGAAACCAGCAGTTTATGTTTAGTGTTTAGTATATATTAGGAACTTAATAAATAACACTTTCCTTCTCACTCTCCAACCTCCTTTATGAAAAAAAAAATAGCAATTGTTGTTTCAAATGGCTTTTGTTCCATGCACTTTTAAAAGTAAAAAAAAAAAACAACAAAAAAACCCCACAACACTGAATGCTTGCCTCTTGCATCTAATTATGAGAATGGTTGGTCCAGTGACTCTGTGTGTCGAGATCACAACTCTGGTGCTTATCTCTTAATCCATCAGCTTCAAATGACCACCTGGGGACTCATTTTTCTTTGGTGTGACGCCTTTCTGCAGCCAAAATTTCCTGGACCCGCCTGAACCCCCGTCTCTATGCGGCTTCCCTTTCACTTAGCTGACCTGATAAATGGCCAACGAGGTCTGGTTTCAGCAATGGGCACATTTCACTAGAAAACAATTAAAGTGGCCGAAACCTGCTGAGATCTAATAAATATTCACTCCTCCGCCAGAACAGATGCCAGTTACAGCAGAAGAAAAACACAGCTCCCGGAGTCAGGGAATTTGCTCTGGTCTAGAGCTTCAAGCACAGGTGTCAAAAGAAATGGGACAAAACGAAGATAATCTTGCAATAGGAAGGACATAAGGGAATAAAGAAGGATGAGGCACAAAGAAAGATGAGGTGCAGGTTTCTATCCATGCAAAAGTGATACCCAGAGATTTCTGGGTATGGATTGGTCTCTCTTTCAGAAGAAATGGTGGCTTGGATGTATAAGCTCCTTGGTAAGGATTACACAGTACATCTTTGGCTTCTCTATAGTTCCCAGAACAGGACCCTAAGATTCAGCAGCACTTTCTGAGAAGGTTTAGAGTATTGTTGCTTCAGGAGACATGGAGACATGGAGACATTCCTGACACTCTTGTGATCAGAGACTTCAGCTCTCATTGGAGGTGTGACTGTTCCAGGAAAATGTAAGGGGGACAATGGCTAAAACCAAGGATCTGGGAATTTCAAAGGGGACAGCTCATATGGATCTGTCAAATGGGAAAATAATGCCATCTTTGAAGAATTTCTGTTAGGAATGAGATACTCAATGTTTCTATGCCTGGAGGGGATTAAGGAAACCGTGTGGTAAAAGCAGCATTTAGAATGGGTACTGAATCCTGCTCTCAATGAGTCTGTCCATTTTCCTTGTTAGTTCAGTCTGTTCATTAGATTCCGCATAGGAGTGAAATCATATGGTATTTGTCTCTCTCTGACTGCCTTATTTCTTCTTTTTGCTGCTAAGTAATATTCACGGACATGGACAACAGTGTGGGGATTGCTGGGGGAGGGAGGCACAAGGAGACCAAATGCACTGGAAAAAAATACAATAACAATTAAATTTACAAAATAAAAAATAAAATAGGTACTGAGATATGGGGTGAGGGCCTTTGAGGAAGAGGGGATTATTCTCACAAAGGCTGGGAGGTGGGAAGCTGTGGGCTATGCTTGGATCCTGGAAAATCCTGTAGTCTGGAAACAGGAGACCGGGCCCCTGTCCACACCTCCATCTGTCCAGGAGGAAACTGAGGTGCAGAGAAGAAAGGTCATGTGTCCAAACTCACAGCCAATTAAATCCTTTGACGTTCCAGAGTGATAGCTAACCAACACATGAAGGAAACATCAGTGGACGATACAATTTGAACTTGAGTTAATCACTAGCTGACTGAAAGGAACTTGATTTTGGAGAAGATTCAGTGCTGTAGGTGACAGGAGAAGCCTTCATGGAGAGGTGCGAAGAAAGTTTCTCAAAGATGAGAGAAGAAGCAGAGAAAGGGGACATTCACTGTGGGACCCAGCAGCGGCTCAGGCACCTCATGCACCTAATTGATAAAAAGACTCATTGCAGTTACTATTTTTGTTGACTGATTATGTATGTGCCAGGTGATTTATTTACATCACCTCTAATCTTTGAAATGATTCTTCCAAGAAGGAATAATGGCCCCAGTTTTGCATATGAGAAAACAGAGCCACAAAAGTCTAACAGCTCACTCTACTGAAGCTGCCCTGCTGGCCTGAGTCAGAGCCCAGAAACAGAAAGTGGACTTCCTTCTGTACCATATTGCATCCCATGCTGTTTTAGTTTGTTTGATTATAAACTTGATAATTACAAAATAACTACCATCCCATTTTACATTTGAGAAAAACAGGTCAGAGTACTTAAGTAATTTGCCCAAGGTCGCAAGGCAAGGATGTGACACCTTCTGTTTAAGGAAAGAGCTTATTTTATTTGACTTTTATTTTCATTAATTAATTAATTAATTCATTTATTCTTTTTTTTTTTTTTTAACCAGAGAACACATTCTTCTACCAGCATGGGTTTGGATGGGCCCAGTGGGAAGGGACAAGGCAAGAGTGTAAAGACGCAGAGGTTGGAACAAGAGCATCCCCCTGCGGGGTGTTGAGGCCAGCCTACCTCCTGTCCATTAGACCCTGAATGGATAGGAAGGGTACAAAGTCTCGATCTTGGCTCTGCCTCTTGTTCTCAGTTACTCTCCCCACATTGTGCTTTGGGTCATGAAAGATAGGAGTTAGTTAGTTCTCTGGCTTCACTCTCTCTGCTGATCTTGGACCTAATCTTGAAGCAACTCTCTAGCTCCCTAACCTCTGGGCTCGCCATTTCATCTCTCCGAGCCTCAGCTTACTTCTTTATAAAATGGCGGTGTCAATCTCCACTTCAAGGATGGCACAGATAATAAGTTACACACTTAACTTAAAACGTCTGACACATATCTGACATTCTACACAGTTTGAAGCAGTAATATTATTAGTAGATGGTGTAGTTGTTAATATTACCACATTCACCTCCATTGTCACTCAATCCCCAGCTGCCAGGATCCACCTAACCTGAACCAGCTGGCCCACATGTCGACCGTTGTTTCCCTGCTGGTGTAGGCTGCTGACAAGATTCTTTTTGCTGTGTGGCAGGAAGGATGGAGCTGGAAAGGTGGGGGTGGGGTGTACTTGGCAGGGCAGCCAGGAGTTTCTTGGCAGTAATTCATGGAAGCGATGGTGAGACCTGGGGTGGGGGCAGCAGATAAAGGAGGGATTGCCCCATGGCCAACCAAGGCTCCCTGGGGAAACCACTTTCTGAGAAGGAAATGAAGTCTCTTTCCTCTCAACTCCCCCTCATTCCTGCCTTGCCCTCCTTAGCCAACTCTGGGCTCCAGCTGGTCTGGGAGGCAGCTCACCTCTGTCTGGTCATTAACAGTTCATTTGCCTAAATACCCATCATCATTATCGCCAAGGGCTCCTCAGGGCACCATCGCATCCCAGGAACGGCAGCAGAAATCGTCCTCTGACTGATGGCCCCGCACTTGGCCCTGCCACCTGCTAATGACTCCTGGGCTGGCAGCTCAACTCGGGGGCTGCAGGATGTAGAATACTGGAAGAGATCTGCCTTTCTCCTGGCGAGTCCCCCTGACCCTCACAGTCCTGGAAAGAACTTGGCCATGAAACTGATCGTGCCCTAAGTCCTCCCCAAAAAGAAAAGTCCTAAGAGGAAAAAGAAGGCACCCTCAATGACCTCCTGAGAGCCCTTCCCTGCTCAAGCCAGGGTATCTCTGTCTTCTTGTTTGCAGGGTACTTGCGTTGGTATAAACCCAAGAGAAAGGAGACCCCCTTGACTTGGATACCACACCATTGCCTGGCCATGTAGAAATTCTTGCCTTTCTCCTCAATCCTGCATTCCCATGATGATGGGATTGTGCCCACCTTACAGATGAGGAACCTGAGGCTCGCAAAGTGTGAGTGAGCTGTGCAAGGTCGCACAGCCAGGATGTGGCAGAGTCAATGTTCAGACTCAGTTTTGTCTGGGTCCAAGGCCCTCGCTGGTCAAAGGGAGGGAGCCCTGGGGATTCAGCAAAATTCAGAAGCTGACGAATGACAAGCCAGCAGAGCAGCTGCCTGGTCTATGGAAACATTGTCTCCTACGAATTTTGCTCAGTTCCCCAGACATTTTGCGGTGTTTTTTATTGAGGGAAATTCTACTGCTTTTCCCTTTGCCCGCTGCCCCGGCCCTCCCAGCTTTCTGTGTTACCTGGCAGGACGCTGTTTGCATTTATTCAGGGGGAGGGGAATGCTCTTAGTGTCCAGAAAGGCTGACTTTCCTCTCTGTCAGGTGCTTTTTAAAGTACTTTATGTGCCTTAAGTCATTGAATCTTCACTGCAAACCTCTGGAGTCGGTCTTGTTATTATACCTGTTTACAGATGAGGAAATTGAGGGCAGAGAGGCCAAATAACTTGTTCAAGGTCACCAAAGAACCCTTAAAGGGCAAGGTGAGTGGGGCATCTATTTCAGGGCATCTTTCCTGTGCCCCATCATGGTCTGAACTCCTTTGACCAGCCTAGTTTAAACTGTAGTGTTAGAAGCTGGGGATCAGATTGCCATGGAATGAAGCAGGTTTAGAAGGGCCTGACCTGGGAAGCACCTGGGAAGCATGGGCAGCACTGGACAGATGGAGCCAAGAGCCTAGAACAGTAGGGGGAGATGGGAGCGATGCCCAAGCCAACTGGCAGCAGCAGGAGGGAGCAGGGCAGGAAGCAGGTTCTGCGACAGGATTGAAAGCTGCCTGAGGTAGTTCTGTCAGGGGGCTGGAGGCCAGGCTGGAGGGAGGAATGGCAGACCTAGCAGCCTGCTCGAGACTCTGGGTCTAGAATCAGAAGTGCATTCAGAGGAAGGCCTTGGGTCTCGAGGATGAATTTCAGGTCTGGTCCCTAAACCGGTGAGCCGCACCCTCCTCTGGCTCCCCAGCGTATTAGCCACATCCCTGTAATCACACTTACTTCTTTATCTAAGTTGCAAAGCTGTTCATGTCATTTCTCAGCTTAAAATCTTTTAGTGCCCCCCTGAGGCTGCATGATCAATGCCAAACTCCCTTAAAATGGCTTACAAGGTCCTCCGTAATCCAGTCCTGGACGGTACCTCCAGCCTCATCTGTTACCACCCCCTGGGAAGTTTTCTTCCATTGACACAACATGCCTTTCAATCCATATCACTACAGGTTTTCTCCCAGCAGTTCATACCAGGTCCATAGGGTTCCCTCGTTCGGAAATTGTCCCCACCTCTCCACCCACAGCCCCACCACATGCATTCGTACCTGCTCCCTATTGTCCGGCGGACTCCTATTCATCCTTCAACTCAGCATTGCTGCTGTGAGAGCCATACTGAGACAGCCCCACCCCAGTCCTAATGGCCAGGTCAAGTTTAAATGCCTTTGCTATGTTTCCTCTTAACTGGTATTTCCTTAGCATAGTGTCTGCCCACTGGAATAGGATGGCTCCTTTGTCTGTGATGGACCTTGCACTCTCAGCTCGACGAGGGCAGGCACTTTGTCTTTTTCACTGTTGTGACACGAGTGTCTGGCACACGTTGAGTGGTCAGGCAGTGTGGCTGAATGATTGTGTGGTCTCCATGTTTTTGCATATGGGACTGTTTCTTTTCCAGGGTGACTCAGAGGTGCTGTCTGAGTCATCTGCAGGATTTAAGAGCCTCCCACAGGGTGGCTTCAGAGCAGGCACTGAAGGCAACGCAGGAAATGGGGCACCAGGACCCACACCTGTTCCCAGGCTGGAGTGAAAAGGTCAGGTGCAGGTCACGGCAACTAGAACTGGTTGGTGCTGGGCCTTGAGGTCAGTGCCAGGCTGCAGCCAGGAAGGCATGCTGAGTCACCTCATGTACCCAACAACAGCTACTTAAAGTATCTCTAGCTGAGGACAGTACTAGCCCCTGACCCTTGTTGGAGCTGTCCTATCATTGGTATCATGTGATCCCTTTTGTGAAAAAATTGGGACTATGCAAGTAGGGACTGAGGCAGAACAGGCACTGGATCTCAAAGAGGGAGAGGTCCACGAGTAAGGGAAGGTAACCAGTGGAAGGAGGGAGCTGAATTGTACAGTCACAGGCTGATAGTGGGTGATCAAGAGCCATGATGACCTTTTCCTCTTGTCTTCCCAAGGGAGATGCTGGGCTGGAGGGACCCCAGAGAGAGGTTCCAGGAGAGGCCCAGTCCTAGGATGGGTATATGTCACAGGAAGGCCCGAAAAGGAGCAGGGCCCCTGCCTGAGGCAAGTCAGAGAGCTGATTTAGCTGAAAGAAGACCCGGGCAGTTTCTGGCTCAGTCACTTCTCATCTCTGAACTTCCGTTTTCTTCAACTGACTGAAGGAGTTGGGCCTCAGGTTGGCAGTTACCTAACTACTTAGTCTGGCATCCAAGGCTCACCTGTGTTTGTGCCAACTTCACCCAGTTTAATCCACTCAACTTTATGAAGCACTCATCTGTACAGAGGCTAAGAGTATACACCCTGGAGTTAGATTAGTGGGGTCTGAACTCTGATCTTGCTGCTTGATAGATGTGGGAACTTGGGGAATGTTCTGTCTGTGTCTCATTTTCTCTACCTGTAAAATGGGGATAATATTTGTCCCAAGCTCCTCAATCTGTTAATGGTTACATGAGACAACCTGGGTGAAGCTGAACCTGGCACATGTTATCTACTCAGTAAATGTTGGCTAATATTACTGAGTTCTTCAGTTTTGGGGAAAATACCCAACTGATTTTCACTCTTTTCTCTTGCTTTTGCCTCTGCCCTTACTCTACCTCTGTTCAAACCTAACCTGTCCTTCAAGGGTGGTAATTTTTCAGAGTTCTCCAGTAAGACAGAATCAACAGGATGTGTGTGTGTGTGTATACATACACACATATGAAATATACATTCATATGTAAAAAGAGACTTATTATAAGAAATTGACTCATTCAACTATGGAGACCAGCAAGTCCCAAGATCTGCAGTGTGGGTTGGCAAGTTGGAGCCTGGGAAAGCTGATGGTTTAGTTCAAGTCCAAAGGCAAGAAAATGCCAGTGTCCCAGTTCAAAGGCATTCAGATGGGAGGAATGCTCTCCTATTCAAGGGAAGGTCAGCCTTTCTGTTCTATGCAGACTTTGGACTGATTAGATGACAACCACTCACATTACGGGGAGCAGTTGGCTAAAGTCAGTCTGCTGATTTAAATGTTAATCTCATCCCCAAACACACAGAAATACCCAGGATAAAGTTTGAGCAAATATCCGGGCACCTGTGGCCCAGGTGAGATGACATATAAAACTAACTCTCAGAGGGGGCTCAAGGCTGCTCTCTTCAAGCCTTCCACCACCTTGGGATCTTCAACTCTCCTTTCTCTGGACGCCTAGAGGATCTTCTTGTTGTCTTATTTACTTTGGCAATCAGTGACATAACACATTACATTATAAAAGAAGAACCCACGTTTACTGAATATCTACTATGCACCAGCCATTGGGGTGAAAACATTATTACTTACATTTCTAAGATGAGCAAAGTGAGGTTTAGTGGGTTTAAGAAACTCACCTAAGGTATGTTTCATAAGTGGGAGAGGCAGAATCCAAATTGGTCTGCTCTAGACACATGTTCTTGCCAGCACTTCACACTGTCTTTCTACTTAAATAATTCACTCGTGTGTTTTTCCTTTCTCATTGCGTTGTAAGCTGCTGAGGGCGGTTGGGGAGAGGGACTGTACTTCTCTGAGCTTAGCATGGTGGCTAGCACTTGGTGCAAGGGAGGTATATCTGGTTTCACATTTTTCTTTAAAGTTTAAGTATGATAAAGGGCTCTGTGCCACTTGAGCTTGAGGTAGGGACCTTTCCGGTCTCCACGCGCTGTGTCTTTGGGTTCGGGCTGGAGCAGACCCGTTGCCGGTGAGGATGAGAAGCTGCCACCCACACAACTCTACTTGCAGTCATTTGCTCATGTTTTCAGCTCCATCTCCTTGGTCATTTTCTTCCAGGGTTTCTACCTTCTCCTCTAGATTCACTCTTGTTGTTTGTCTTTAGTTTCCATCTTTTCCCATTTCTGAGTCATTCTACTTGGGGCAAAAAGTACTACTTTCCTTGTCCATTCCCAGCAAAAACCCTCAGCTGCTTGGGCCTGGTATTCCTTTGGCTTCTGAGTTTAGTTCACATTCTGTTTGGAAACACTTTTATGTCTTTACATTCCGTGAGGTGGCTCTGCCTTCTTACACAAAGATCCCCCTCTTTGGCGAGATCCTAATTTGAGTGGGTTTCTGAAACTAAGAGATCTTGTCTAAACACCTCAAAGACTCAAAAATTAGTGTAAGTTCCACTTGAATTTCAAGATAACTTTTGAAAATAACTTTATAGTTGGAATACAATTTGTTTTTATTTACTTTACTATTGCCATCACAGACAATTTAAAGTGTTGTTTTGTTTTGTTTTTTTTCTGAAATAAAACTGACATTGTGACCAAGAACATTGCAAATAGGTCAGAGCAACTGGAACAGAATACGCGAAGTGAGCTGGTAGGAGGTGAAAGGAGAGGATTAACAGCTTTTCCGAACGGTTGGGTAACAGGTTATGACCAGCCTCACAGTGAGTGAGAGTTCTCACTTTCCATTTTATTCTGAAAGTTTTTATGTTTACTAAACGTTTACTCTGAATGACATGGAAAGCCACTGGGGAGATTTGAACAGAGGAGCGACATGATTCAAATCAATTTCAACAACATCTTCCTTGCTAATTTATTGAGAGTAGGCTGCATGGGGGCAAGGTGGGGGCAGCAAAACCAGTTATAAGCCTGTGGTGGTAATCTAGGGAAGGGATAGTGGCAGCCTGGGTGCTTGAAGTGGATGTGACTGAAGTGACTGGATATGGCTATGATGACAGTATCTGGTGGACTGGACCATCCATATCTGCTTTGTGGATGCAGAAATGTGACTTGTGAGACCCTACCAGCCTGTCCCGAATAGAAACCACTGTTACTTTGGGAATTGGCAACAGGGAGTCTATTAGAGGCTGAACATAAAAGCATGTGCGTGCAAAAAGGTGGAAACGTTTCATGGGGACTCCAGGTGCCATCTTGGGAAGAAGGGGTTCAGGGCTGGGCTGCTGCCTTGTACAGATCATGAAAAGGATTCAGTGAATACATAATGTGGGGATGGGCACTGGGGCTGGAAGTGACCTGGCTAGCCCCTTGGCAGGTCTGTGTCTTAGGGAAGTGGGTGAGTGAGTGAATTTAAAGAGGGGGCCCAGGCCAGGGGAATGGGCTGAGCAGATTTTAGGAGGTAGAGGATCACCTCCCCTGGCCTCTTAAAGAGCCATTGTGTCCTGGCAGGGTCTGCTGTAGCTTCCATGGCAGATCCTGTAGCAGGGTGCCCAGCCCCATGACTTCCAGCTCAACAAGCAGGGAGAACGCATCCCAGCAGGGGGAGGAGTGGTCAGCAGCAGAGAGTGGCCATCTGTTTGTCTGCCTGGGCAGTGGGCCTCCCAGTCTACACCTCCTCCAGCGTGGCAAGGCTGACACAGATCATGGAATAAATCTCTCTCTCCCGTCTGCTGAGTGAGACGTAATGGCAGAGCTGTCAGAAAAGGCCCCGGCAGAACCCATCCTCTGCTTGGCACGATATAATTTGCACCACCTCTGCAAACTCTCCCTGTTTCCTAAAAATAGTGCTTCAATTAGAAACTGACACAACCTCTGTTGGGGAAGGTGTGAACAGCCGTGAAACACTCCATAAGGAACAGGTGAGACCCCAGTAGATCATCAAATGCCAAATGTATGGTAATTGGTTATTATTAAAATAGTCTATTGCTTATCACACAGTAGCTAAATGGCCTTTCAGTTGCTCTATAATTACCCAGTGATAGGTGATCTGTTTTCTTCTTTGGGCGCCAGGTACCAAAGGTATCCAAGCAGAGTCTGTCACAACAGCAGAAGAGAGCACCAAGAGGGGTGGGTCTCTGCGACGGCGGGGCTGAGCAGGTTATCTCAAAAATGCCCAGCAGGGCCAAATGTTCCAAGGGGTCCCCACGAGGCCAGGGAACAGAGGATGAGGGCCAGTCTCTGCAGGCTTACCCCTGTCTTGCATCACTTCTTACCTGTCCTAGAAGTTACTTGTTTTGAAGTTTTCTAAAGGTTTTACTGCTGGTGGAGACAAGATACATTTATGTGGGGTGAGAAGGGGTTAGGGTGCCAGTCCCTGCTTCTGCTCCTTCTCTGAAGTCAGTAGGGAAGCTGGAGCTTCACAAGTGGGTGCTAGTAATGCTGAGTCTCTGGGGGTAAGAAGTCACTCAGGGGAGATGTGGATTGGATACCCAGGAAGGTGGAGGGAGCAGGGGTAGCAAAATAAAGGCTCTATCCAGGACAGCAAGAGAGGAAGAGAAGCAAGGCCAAAGGGACCAACAGATGGAAGGAAGGTGCACAGCATTCATGGGTCTTAAATGAGAAGGAGGGGGCTAGACTGGGAGCTACCTGTCCAGACCCTCATGCTGTGGTGGTATTCAGAGCTTGGGCAAGAGTTCTGAACCCATCTGGCAGGCCCCAACCTGAGAATGCTGCCAACAGATTTGTGTTGAGGCTGGGAGCACAGGAGAGAGCAGGGGCACAGGGTCCCCATTCCCCTCTTCATCCCCTCCGTGCTCCAGCAGGCCTCATTCTGGCCCTGGGGCAAAGTGAGAGGAGGGAGTGGTTTTGTGGAAAGAAGGATGAGGTACTCCGAAATCCAGCTGGGGGTGGGGAACAAAGGGAGCGCCTGTGGCTCCTGGGCTGGTTCGTCTCTCCTGGGTGGGTGGCCAGAGCAATGGTTGGAGCAGACCAGACCTCGGCCAGTGAAATGAACACAGATCAGGAGATTACTCAGGGAAAGGCTCTGCCACCCCTTGCTCGCTGGCTGACTTTTACTTGCAGTAGCAGTTGCTCTTTTCAGCCCAACTAGACTAAGAGTCTCACAAACTCTAGGCAGGGGTGTCAAACTCATTTTCATCAGGGGCCATATCAGCCTTGTGGTTGCCTTCAAAGGGCCGAAATAATTTTAGGACTGTGTAAATGTAAGTACTCCTTACCTGTGAAGGGGTTGAAATTACATTCAGCCCTTTGTAGGCAACTATGAGGCTGATGTGGCCCCCAGTGAAAATGAGTTTGACACCCCTGCTCTAGGGGCCTAATGAATGTTTGTTGAATGAATTTGTGAGTAAATAGGAGGGTGTATGAATGCTTAGCACTACCAGTGAGCCATCCCTATTGTTCTAGAACTTAAGGATCTGGCTTGTGTCACTTCTTCTGGGAAGTCTTGCTGGACCTCACCAGAAGGGCAGGGGCATGCTTCTGCAGCACCCAGGGGCTATGTGTTCTGTCACACTGTATGGCAGGTGTCTGCCGAGGTGTCCCTCTCCCTCAAGTCAGTTGCTTTACACCTGTCTCCCCAGGAGTTAGTACATGCCTAGCATAGTGTAGATGTTCATAAAATGTGTTGAATGACTGGGTGTTCAAAACCACACATACACATAACCTACAACACAACACAACACAACACACACACCATTCTAAACTGTAGAAACAGGGATAGAAAATTAAGGGGGGGCGGCGCTGTAAAGCTTCCATTCCCCATTTTAACTAGGATCTCGATTTTTTTGACAAATTAGTTCTGTCTGTTATTTGCCATCTTGATGGGATGGCACCTAAGTCCAGGTGCCTGCTCTCCCCTTGAAGAAGCCAGAGGGGCCCCTGAGGGCTTCTCGGCCAGACCCAGGTGTAGATATGTGGTCGAACCTGGCCAGTTGTTACTCTCTCTGAGGCACCTGATTTGTAAGCAAATGATATAGAGATGAGAGAGGTGGTCAGAGTTCACTGATCCCTGCAGCTCCCTGATCTGATTGCTCCTGCTGTGAAAATATACTTGCAGTTCCTAACCCTGCATTATTCGCTTCTAGCCTATTTCCAACCCTGGTGTCCAACTCTCCCATTGGCTCACTAAGCTCACCTTATCCTTCCAATAAAGTCCCTTATAAATCAACAGGAGTTGGTTTTGTGGCTTGCAACCAAAATCTTCTGACTAATACCATCACGAGCTCACTTCTGAGCATGAATGGATGCTCAACACGGGGTGTGGACTGTTCGTGGAATGCATAAGTTACGTCCGATGGGTCCTCGTTTATGGCTGCCACTCAGAAATGTTCACGGAAGATACTTATTTTTCACAAATATCATCAAAGCTCAAGGGTTTGAAAACAAGTCTAGATTTCTCGCTTGGCACCTCCCAGATGGGAGAAATAAAATAAAGATGAGCCTAGGACCTGCCAAAGGCATTTGGGTGGACATTTAAACTCTGGGATGCCTGGCCCCTGCCAACCTGGAGGGCTGCTGCCTTTGCCAAGGGGAAGAATGCCAGGCTGCTGAAATACAAGACCAGTGGTCAACACCTCCCCCGATATGGGTTATGGTGGCAGGAAAGGTGGTGAGTGTGGCCGCGGCTCACCTATGCACACCTGGGAAAAGGAGAAGAAGCTGAATGTAGAGATTTTCCTTTAGCCAGAGCTGCTTGACTTTCTAGCCAAGCACTGACCATAAAGGGGTTTGGAAAACAAACCTTCCAAGAGAGCATTTCGCCTGGCCTTCACCCTGGGTGTGGGGTAGTGACTGTTGTTAGACTTCACAGAATATCCAGGGCCAGGATTTTTGTTTGTTTTTAAAGATACTAAATAGGTTGGGCAGGAGCATCCCATCCTCTCTGTGAAAAACGTGAGAACCAAGCCAGGCGGGAGTAGGTGCAGCTCTGCTACAGGGCCAGTGTGGCATTGTAAGGGCACATCTCAACTCCACAGGGCTGATGCTGAGGTTTGGGGTTCAGGAGCTAGACCACCACCAGGACCCTGGGTGGGAAATGGCTCTTAATACCCCCCAAAAGCACTGCTTGGAATTAGTTTTTCGGGGAGCAGTGGAAGGAAAATTACTGCATTCCATATATAACAACCCTAGGGAGCAGTAATAGTTATGCCACTACATGCTGTGAAATCCCTGTGTCAGCTAATTAAATATAACAATCTGTTCTTATACCCATTCAAAAGAGGTCAAAGTCAAGATCCAGAGTGGTTAAAAGTCCTAATGGCTAGTAGAGGAGCTCAAACTTGAGGATTGTTCTCCCAAACCTCTGTTCCTTCTTATCTACCATACTGATTCTCTGTAGTTTGGTGACTTTCAGGAAATCCTTTCTGTTGCCTCTCCAGTGCAGTGGGTCAGCTCAGTCATCATTGAAACCCTTCCTGCTAAAGTTCTGTTTCTCTGGGACTGAGGATCCAGCACCACAGGGAAAGCTGGGCCTTGTTCACAGATGGATAAGAGCAGGTCCTCCTCTGGAAGGCAAAGATGCATCGAGTCTAGATGGGACCACAGTCTCTGAAGGATGCTGCCACAGGGAATTTAGGAGAGAGAGCAGGTTAATTGTATGAAGGCTGCATGGGGCATGGCAATAGAATTTAAGAGCTTAGCTGTCTCTTAAAATGATGAGTACAATTTGGAAAAGGAAAAAGCAAATTCAGCACGTTAAGCAATGATAAATAATAATTGCTAAAACTGAATAAGTAATTAATCATCTAAGTCCTTTGTGTATGTCACTGGCATTTAATGGTCACAACAGTCCTATGAGAGAGGCAATGTTATTATTTCTATTTTTCAGATGGAGAAGTCAAGCCTTTGAAATTTTCAGAAACCTGCTCCAGTCAGCATAGATGTTCAGTGGCAAATTTGGCAATTGGCTCCATCATGGTTTCCCAGGCTCATGCTCAGGGGTGAATGATACAGGGAACAAGTGAAGGGCAGGGAGGCCAGACCCCAGGTCCCGAAGGAGGGGAGTAGAGTCAAAAAAGATGCAGCAGCAAAAGAGGAGGTGTCAGATCTCAGGGCAGCTTGGAGGGTGAAGCATAGGGTAGTCGGTGAGGACCGTTCCACCACATGTCCATACTCCCACCTTAGCAACTTTGGCTTGTGCCAGGGTAATCATAATTATAGCTCTTACCAGGTGCCAAGCATGCATGTACCTACCACACCTGAGGGTATCTATGCATTAATTCTGTGAATCCTCATAACAGCCCTTTGAGGCAGCTACAGTTCTTAGCCCTACTTCAGATGAGGAAACTGAGGCACAGAGAGGTTCAGTAACTTGCCCAAGACCTTTAAGCTGAATGAGTGGCAGCCCAGCTCCAGAGTTTGTTGCAGGTAAGGTAAATGAACAGGGCGTGAGCCTGGGTCCAAGTCCTGGCTTTATCACTTCCTAGACTGATGGCCTCTCTGAGCCTCAGTTTCTGTATCTGCAAAGCCAGCATGACACCACCTCCACTGAGGGTTTGTGTGAGGGTTAAATAGGTGTCTACATGGAACTGAGGTCTAGGTGGGTGTGAAGTTCCTTCTAGCCTTCCAGGTCTCTCTCATAGTCTCCCAAAGCGTTCGTCCCTCAGGAATCTTTGGATTTCCAGTCTCTTGGCCCAGGAGGAAAGCACCTTTCCTTCTGGGGTTGCTCATTACAGAGCGATATGAGGAATTTCAATCCAAATTTCACTTCTCCAGAGGAGCCTAACTGACACTTTCTTTCCCCACTCAGCTCAGAGATACTGCAAGCATTGAGGAAACATCTGGGATGTTCACATGTTGCCTGTGTCTTTTAAAGATGGCTCAAAAATGTACTGGAGACTCCAGTGCTTAAAATAGGTCCCTGACAATTCTCGAATGCCTATAATTGAATAGCATTTGGGGGAAAAATAGCTCCAATAATGTTGCATTTTAAAATTACAGTATTAATTGCACCCAAGGCTCTCCATTTCATTCATGTCATGAGTAAAGCAGGAAGGATGCAGAAGAGAAAACAAAAAGAAGCCAGATTTTTCCAAACCAACTGAAGAGCAAGGCACTGTCTGTCCCCAGACAGAGAATGGGGCCTGTGTCCTTTCAGAGGAAGGAATGCCCACCTTCTGCCTGGGGACTCGCAGGAAGAGATCTTACAATCATCATTATGTTGCAGACAACAGAGGCCCAGAGAAAGGGAAGATCCTTCTAATCCATGTCCCCAGTTGTGCAGTGAGGCCCTTCAGCCAAATGGTTTTTAAGGTTTTTTTTCCAGCTCAGATATCTCCCATTTTACAGATGAGGAAATTGAGGCCAAGAGAAGTAGGCACCAAGGATCCTGCCGCCTGTGTAAACTCGAGCCCATGTTTGGGGGACCTCAGGAGCCCTGGGATCGAAGCCCTGCTTGTTGGTCATGGCATAGGCACTCAGGACATGCTGGAAAAATGGCCACGGACCGTCCCAGAAGACTCACGCACTCGCCATCCATTGCTAGCACTTGGAAACCTACATTTTCCCCCCTCCTCCCTACAGTGCATTCACAGGTAGCTGGCTGACTATCAAGTCCACAGTTAGACATGTGGGTACCAGATGTGCACAGCATTGCCTCCAGCTGTGCCTTCGCCAGCTGTAGCAGGTGCCATATGTCAATTGCTACCCATCTGACATCTGGAGAACAGGACCCACAACAGAAGAAACACCTAACAGGTACTGAGACAGTGTCTGGGTGACAGTTGCAGCATTCTCAGAATTCGCAAGGAGCCTAACCAAAAGCTAGGAACTGAATTCTGGCCAAGACATTTCAAGAAATATTTGTCGAGTGCTGATTCTGAAAGGAACCTTGCTTGGGGCTAGAGACTAGCGAAAACAAGACAGAAAGGACCCTACTTTAGAGGAAGGGGGGAGCTGTGATCCCCAGAGAAGCCAGCCTGATCCTTTAGGAAAGTCAATCAGACCATGCCTTTGCCCACTCAAAGGAAATGCCACAGTCTTTACCACGGTGTGTATAAGCTTTCCTTCCTCTACCTTCCTAACCTTAATTCCCAACACTTTCTCTTGCGTAGTCCACTGCAGCAGCAGAGGCCCCCTTGAGTTTCTAGACCACATTTAGCATGTTTCTGCCTCACGGCCCTTGTACTCACTGTTTTCAGGCACACAGCACAGACTCAGTCTCAGTTTCCTTTCCCTTCTCTTCCCTTCCCTTCCTGCTCCCACCAGAAGTTAGTCATGACAGGTGATCAAAGAAGGATCAAGGTGGGTAGTGGCTTAGCCCCTTGCCTGTTCCACCTTAACCTCTGGGTCGCTCCTTGCACCCAAACTCAGCTCCAGCTTCATGGCCATGGACTGGTCTGAAATTCCCACAGCTTTAGGGGTTGGCTCCTCTTCCTTGCCGCTGAAGGAGTGAGCTAGGCCACATCCAGACACATCCCAGGCAGTAGGCCTGCTCTGTAACACTGTCAAGAAGTGAGGAGCCTCAGGAAAATCTCAGACATAAACATGATAAAGCCTGTGACCTTCCAGGGCACTTGGGCCTGTGGGCCAGAGAACTGTCAATGGCCCGGCTCTCATCCTGATAACAGGGGTTAAAACATTCCAGGAGATGTATTTGTCACAGAATCCAAATGGAGGGCAAAGGCTGAGCATCTTTAGAAGCTGGGGGGGGAGGGGGGTGGAGCAAATCCCTCTGGGAGACTCTCTCTGGGGGATGGAGCCAGGCCTACTGCCCTTGCTGTCCCTGCAGACCAGACACTGGGCAAGGAGTTTTGTCAAAATCAGTGAAGCCCCTGCCTGTCCTCACTGCCAGGGGCAGAAATGCTGGAGGAGATGTGAGATTAGATCCAGATCTCCCAGGGCTCACAAAGGCTGAGTAAGTAATGAGTGTCAATAACCACTATGGAAAACAAGAGGGGAACAAAGGACAGGCTTTAGGATTCTGAGGCAGGAAGCAATGGTTCTGGGGCCATGGGAGTCCAGGAATATTTTAAGGAAAACAAAGCGCCTATGTGAGATTGTGAAGGTCTGGTGTGATTTTGACAGGTGAAGGAGGCAGCGGTGAATACTCTGGGGCAGAGAAATCAGTGTACTCAAAGGCATGGAGGAAGGTGAGTGCAGATGCGTGCAAGTGCAAGCTAAGGCCTCTGAAGGGTTGCAGTGGGAGGTTGGGATAGAAAGGCAGATCCAGGCTGGAGCAGAAGGGGCCTTAACCCCAGGAAAGTTTGGATCCTCTCCTAGAGGCAGTCAGAGCCTGAGATGGCTCACCAGCAGGGCAGGAACAGGTCCAGCTGGGGGTGACATGTGGCCAGGGAGCAGGCTGTGGTGGGATTGTGATCTTCCAAGTAAGAGATGGCGGGGCCTGGGATCTGGCAGCAGCCATGGAGTTGCTGGGAAAAGTTGCTGATTTTTTTTCTTCCTCCTCTTTTGAGATGGTCATTCCCAGCTGTGGGGCTGCTTGAGCGTGTATTGAATACTCTGGGTTCTGAGGTAGAAAGGGTGCCCAGGTATAAATGTATATCCCACATCTGGTCACCAGAAATTACCAGGAGGCCCTGGAGCCCAGCCATGCAAGGGCCTGGGTGATGCTTCTAAAACATGAACGTACCCATGGGCTCTTCCACCTTAAAACACTTCGCTGGTCCCATGTCACTTTCAGAATAAAGTCCAAGCTCTTGGCCTTGGCATTTAAAGCTTCATGAAGCCTATTTTTACCTCTTATCCCATCCTGTGCTCCCCTACCCCCTTGTGGTATGTGTCTGCACGTTCAAGTCACCTTTGAAATTCCAAAGGCTGGACCACACCCAGACCGACTGAATCTCTGCCTCTAGGATGGGGCCCAGCTCCTCTGGTGACCCCAGACAAGCCTGGGAACCTATGTGTAGGGCCTCCAACTAAGCCCCAGTCACACCAGGTATATTAGCTGGCTGTTTCTTCCACAGGCCGCTTGAGAGTCTTAATCACTTACAACAAGCACTTACGCTCATACTCACATGAAGGCAGACCGACTGCAATTAACTTGACAAAGGCTGCAGGCCGCTCAGCTTCAGGCTGTAGGTCAGCCGGGTTGGCCTCTGGGCTGCTCTCTGTCTTCAGGTGGTTCTGCAGATGTCTCATCTTCCTGGAAGCAGCAGCTTTCCTGGGGCAAGTTTCAGGATGATGGCAGAAGTGTGAGTGCCCCTGGAAACCTTGGCTTTTAGCTGGCACCCCTTACCTTCCACTCATGTCCAGATGGTCAAGGCCAGCATCAATGGGGCAGGGAAATGGGCTCTGCCCATTCACCTCCTCTCCAATTCACGTGGAAGGAAGGAGTGAGGAATTGAAAATAATCCAATCTGCTTCCCAGGTGATCTGGTGACTTTGGAGGAGTCACTTTGGTGAACCTGTTTCCTCATCTGTAGAATGGAAGTGTTACACTGGATGTTCCACAAATGACCACTTATGTCACTGCCCATCCCAGCTCTTCTCACCCACATGTTTACACAGCCCAGCACGTTTGTGTGCATGCTGCACATTTTAATCAGAACTATTACTCTTCAAATGCTTTGCAATCTCCACAGTGTTTCTCTGCACTCACACAGGCTGTGTATACTCATCTGCAGACGCACATGCTCGCCCACATAGTGTGCACACACACATGTTAATCACTATTCAAAGACAGACTCACACGTGGACATATCGTACACATACACAAAGGCGCACCCATGCACCTGATGCCTATGTGCTCTCACACAGGCATGTGTATTCTCAGACAGGTGTATTTACAAATACACTTCCCCCACCCTCATTCACACACACGGCAATACCTCTGTGCAGCCAGTGGTTAGTCAGAATCAGGGCCTGCTGTTGTCCGCTGCCTGGCCCACTGGAAGCTGCATTAACTCGCCTGCTCTCACCAGGACCAGCTGTTCCGAGGTCCTCCATCAGCATACCCCAGGGAACGAAGAGCCACAGAGGAGATAGATGGAGCTGCTTTCTCTGGGACTCACCTGAAGAGTCAGGGCCACAGAGGAAAGGCAGGAGGCAGCGGTGCCAGCATTTTGGACCCTCTGACTTTATTCCACACTTTCTTCTCCAGCCCCAGCCTCATTCCTCGTGTTCAGTTTCTCATAAGTAGAGTAACCAAAAGCTTATCATCCAAGCCAGGCCAGCTCTGAGAGTGAAGGGTGCATTATTAACAATTAGCCCAAACAACAGATTATCTGAAAAGGTCACAGGCAAACAAGGATGTGTGATCTCCCAACTGCAGAGAAACGGGATCTTAGTTACTCTGAGCCCACAACTCCAAGTGCGAAGGAACTTTAAAATTGAATCTGCTCATTTCTGGGGCATGCCTAAGTCACACAGTGTGATGGTAACAAGAGAGGGTGCAAAACTAGGTTGTTCAAGAGGGCTCCCTGGTCCCAGGTCTATTCCTGGGAAGCCCACTTGTTGGTCAGATCCGTGTGCAAGTGCTCACTGAGGGAAGAGAGAGGAGTGGATGGGGGACAGCCCCTCTAACATCTGAGGCCTTATGGAGCTCTGAAGCTGGGGAGGGGGCCCTTCAAAGTTGCCCCAAATTGGACAAGGGGCTGAGGCTTACTGCCTCTAGGAGGGAGATGTGACTGTGGGTGAGGTGAGAGCCTGCAGCCAAGAGCAACCCCAGACAGCGACCCAGCTGTGAGCCCAGCAGTGACATCCACCATAGGACTGGGCACCTTAGTCCTGAAGGGGGAAGCGAGCAGCACGCCCAGCACCATCACCATCATCCCTGCAGCCTGGCTGTCCCTGAGCACCAGGTGGGACCTGGCACCCATTTCGCTGGCTCCACAGAGGCAGTTGGAATGGAGTCTCTGGGAAGGGTGGTTCCCTGTCAGCCTGGAGCTGCCATCTCTGCTGTTGCACTTTTCACTCAATACAGCAGTGCCCTGGCTCACTTTATTTGCCTCCTCGGTCCCCTACTTAGCAGGACGAGGACAAAGCAAAGATCGAGAGGCCATTGCTCTGTGGTGAACATGTAAGGTTCTTGCAACAAAACAGTGCCTGGGCCTGTCTCTGGTCGGAGGGACCGCCCTGTGGCACTGGGCAGCTTGAGAGAGCCCAGAGGGGACAGCCAGAGCACTGGCTGTGGGTGATTGTGCAAAACCATCATAAAGCTAAAGATAAAAATCAACGTGAGAAATTTCAGACTTTCCAAGTGAAGGGAAGACACATCCCACAAGGGCTTCGGAGTCCCACAACCCTGACTCAGTTCCAGCTGTGTGACCTTCTACACACATCCAAGTGACTGTTGTGAGGCAGCCTGAGAACCAGCCTGGGAACAGACAGGAGCGTGGCTTGCAGCGTGCAGCCTCCCTGGTCCCTGCCTCCCTGCCACAGGCCTGCCCGCGTGCTCCGCACCCTCCCACTATGCAGATGAGCACACTTGACCCCGGCCCGGAACTGAACTCAAATGGAGACTGTGTGATTACATAGTCCCTGCCCTTACCAGTGTCCTCGACTGATTACTCCTAACATGGGGCAGCTCTGGTCTCCAGCAGGGCTGCAATAACAAAAATGCTGGCCTGTAGCAAAACTTGGCATTGTATTATGGTCTCATCAGATTGGGTACTGTCATCGAGAGGAGCAAAATCCTCCTCCTTATAATCCCAGGGACTTCAGTGCCAAAAACAATAGCACCACAGTTTTTTCCCATGCATTCACATATGTGTGCACACAGGCACACATGGACACACAGGTACACATGGGTGCACACCCACGGGCACACACATGCACACACAGCCTCTAAGTTTTTCCTGAAGGCCCTGCAGAATTATTTTTCAGAAAAGAGAACTAATGGCACAGGGCTTTTCTGGAGAACAGAGTGAATGGATCGTCAGGTTTTGGGTAGAGGGCCCTCCAACTTTCCCAGTGCTCCGTGGGATGTCAGCTGGGCTGCTGGTGGAGGCTCCGCAGGGGCTGCTGTCTGTAAATGCAGTTCCTCAAACGTGGATAGCTGACTTGTATGTGCCAGGCTCCCACTAGGGAGTTCTCAGTCTACTGGGGGAGATGAATACACAAACAGGAAGTGACAGTGTGTTAGTGAGGTTGCAACATGGAGCAAGTACCAAGTGTCCAGGTAACTTGAAGGTGGGACTAGCTCTGTTCTGGAGGCTCAAGGAAGAGTCTCTGAAAGAGGTATGTACTGTTCTGGGTTTTGAAGGATGAATAGGAGTTTTATTTTTAGGACACCGTTTAATTTTACTGGTTTATTTTTTTCTGTCTATAGAGTGGAGAGGAGGAAGGGAGCTTATACATATATACATACTATTTGTATACGTGCATTTGACACTTTGTACACATTTGCACATTTTACTTTTCACAACAGCCTTGTAAGATGAGGTTTTTACAGTGAGGAAACTTAGGATCAAAAAGGATAGGTGGAGTCATTTACCCAAGGTCACACCACCAGCAATTACTGAGGCCAGAAACCCATCCAGCTGCTTTTGGTGCTGACTCCTTGGCCTATTCCCTGCTGCTGGCTTCTGTACCTGACAGGAGGTTTGCGTTTAATGGGGTTTATCTGTAGCAAACTCTGCACGTTTTGAGGTAGAACAATGCTAAATCATTAAGGACTAATTTATCAAATGGTCTTGTCCAGAATCAACCCTACAGAAGCTCTTCATCTGTTCACAGAAGCTTCAGGTCTCTAAAGCAGTGTCCTACCAACCCAGTCCTGAGCCCAGCATGAGCAGCAGTGGGTGGGGGTCCCTTGTCTAGTGCACCAGGGGTGGAGTCGGGACTAGACTCACACTCTCCTGACTCCCATCCCAGTGCTCCCTGCATGATACCAGAGTTGTCCATATCTCTTCCCTTTTGTGTCTCTGGCATTATGAGGAGGGTCCCTAGCAGGTCCTGGGTACCTATTCCATTCTCGTGTGAGGTAAAAATAGCACTTAGCACATGACTGGCATGGAGCATATCCCTTGTAAGGGGCATGGTTTTGAGTTGCCATGCTGACCACTGCTTGCTTACATGATGCTGGTCCATGTTACCTAACCATTTGAAGTTGAAGTCATTTGAGAAATGGGGCTAAGTCCTACCGTATAGGACCTTCGTGCAAAGTAATTGTGACAAATGTTTCCACGTACACAAAATAGTTGGTACTTACTAGGTGCTCACTAAATGTGAGTCCAATTTTCTTTCCTTCATCCTTCAAAGAGTCACAACCAGTGTCCAGTGTACACAGGGTTACCCTCACTCACCCAAGGGTGTAGGCATCCCGACAATATTAAGGCTTGTATGTCTCGCTTGTGCACTGATTATCTATGTATTGGACGGTCTGGATGCAGAGTCATGGAACAGATCCACAGTTTTCGAACTGGGTTCAAAGAAGCCCTGAGGTCCTGGGAAGTAGTTCGGGGAGGGAGGGGGACTCAGCGGTCAGGTCTGCAGGACACAGTCTACCCCCAAGTCAACAAAACACAGCACCCCTTCGATGTGCTTTCTACATTAACTGCTGAGTGGAATTTCATTTTTAAGGATGAGATCAAGTGCTGAAAACAGAACATTGAAAACCTCTGTTGGAAAGCATTAGAGAGTTTAACAATCGAGCTTTGCATTTTTAAAAATGGTTGCATTCTTGCTAGTGTTAACAGGGAAAGCCCAGCTCCCACCACCTCCCCTGCATGGAGACCAGTCACAGGAAGAAAGGTGAGCTGAAGTCTGTACTGATAATGAGGGTCCAGAGCTCTGAGTGCTTTGCACACACATACGTACACACACATGCATGCCTGTAACTACGTGGGCTTTCACTTTCTTAGATGTTTTCTGTCCTAACCAGGCTATGGCTCTGTTCACTGACACAGGCTAGAGACGAGGGTAGGGGAAGACCTGGGGCCTGAGAGGACAAGGTGAGGGCAGAGAAGAATGTTGAAAATGAAAAAGTGAGTGGAAAGAAGAACAATATTCGTCCAGGTCGTTCCTCTGCCTACCTGCCACTCAGTGAGGTGGAAGATGCGTTGACTTTGGTGCCAGAAAGAACTGAGTTCAAATCCTGGGTCTGCTTCTGATCAGCTGCATGATCTTGAGCAAATCATTAACTCCTTCCAGTCTTCACATAGGAGCCCTCTCACAGAATTAAGTGTGAGTGCATATATTCTCATATATATTTAAAAAATATATAACATATTGTGTGGAAAACAATGGGTGCAAACTAGCTGCCACTGAATAAACAACAGTCTCCATTCCTCATCCAACTACTGAATCTGTGTTTTCCAGATCCCATGTGGACATTGGGACATTGGGTTATGGAAATGATTAAATGAAATGGTGTCAGTGAATATGTTGTGCAATTTCTGGTGCACAGTAGGTGTTTAGTAAGTGTTATCTTCTCTGCATGCTCTTCCCGTTCTGCACAACCTGATTGCAGGCACTGCCATGCTGATTGCATCATGGCTGGGTTACTGACTCCTCCTCTGAGAGGGGTCTCCTGTCTCTGACCCCTGTTCCCATCTCTCCGGAACACCCAGTCTCTCTAACCTTCCCCCAAGGAAATGAGCAAAACAAGACAGAATGTCAGAGCTCCACTAGCAAGTTCCAGAGTTTCTGCTTACCGAAGCATTATCTGATTTAATTCTCCATTTATGTTTCATACCAAACCGTGCGGTAGGTGATAGATAATGGCCTTCTCCTATGTAATAATGAACTTGAGACTCAGAGAAATAAGCCGTTTCCTAAGATTCTTCAGTCCGGTGAGGAAGTAGCTAAGGGCGACGTCCCAGCAGCTCTCCCTGCAACCAAAGACTTGTGCAGCATCACCCTGATCCCTGATGCAGGCAGGCTGGGCACTGAGAGAGGAGAGACCTGGATTCCTGCACAGACTCACTGGTGGCTTGCTGCCCTTGAGCCTGTTTCCTCCCCTGAAAAAAGGAAAATAGTTCCTTCCATCTTTATCCCACCTGTTTGCATTAGGTTTTAGGCCAGCCCTGAAAATGGGTTGTATACTTTCTGCCCTCTGGACCTTTGCCCGAGCTATTTCCTCTACCTCAACTCCCTCTCTTTGCCCTGTGTCTGTCTGTCACCTCCTCCACAAAGCTGTCGTAGTGGTTCCATGCATAGTCAAGTTTGGGCTCTGAGCTTCCATAACCATGGGTCTAAACCACAGCCGTGATCCTTTCTTTTCCTGGTGCACACATTCGGTTGTAGAACTGTCTCCTCGTGGACTTGGCAGTCTCATGTGTCCCGTTTACCTTTATACCAGTGTCCATCACAGAATGCTCACTCAGAGAAGGCTTATGGAATGAACACATTAATGCACGGATGAAAAAGAGAGAAAAAGGGAGGGAGAGAAAGAGGGGATCAGTGAATGAGCTCAGGGCTTTGTTAGGTTCCAGCTTCAACTTACATAACTCAGGAACAAGTCATTCTTACAGATCTTCCACTGCTGACTTCATGTCCCCATGGTGGCGGTCAATGGCTACGTGCTCAGAACATGGCATCCTACACCATGTAATCTGGGTGTAACCCTGGGAATCAGACTTGGAGCTTGGCCACAAGTCTCTGACAATTGTCTGTCCTGCCACCAGCCTCCATCCAGAATATGGGTCCTATATTGCCCTGGCCAGGTCTATTCCAGGTCGAGTTCCATGCCTTTCCTCAACTCCTGACTTCTCCCTTTGACCTGCTGCCCAGGTGGCTAGCTGGTGGCAGGGCCTGCTTTCTGTCTGTGCACAGGCCTCCTAGATTATGATTACCATCCAGGTTTCACTGTCTCCGTGTCCCACCCACCTGCTAGGTCACTGTCCCATTATAGCTAGAAGAGGGCTACATCCCCACGTGCCAGGCTTTACCCAACATCAGGAGCCCTGATGTCAGCTCTTTCCCTAGGGTCACATGTGCCCCATAAGCCCAGCTCTCAGGTCAGCCCCAGACTAATGCCCCACCTCTTCCTGCCTGCCAGCAACAATCCAGCCATGCCTAGTTAAGTCTGGAGATGGACGGAAGAAGGCAGTTAGAGCCCAGGAACACTTTCAGCAAAGATCATGGATGGCGTTCCAGCTTGACCAAACTGTGGAAATGAAACTTCCTATGTAGTATAAACCTCAGGCTGTGTGCCTTGGGACAACTCATTTTACCTCTCTGTGCTAAGGGGTTTGCGCCTACAAACTGGAGGTAAGAACACGTGATAACTACTTCAGATATTGTTGTGAGAAATAAATTAGATAATGCCTGTAAACCTCAGGCCTGGTGCATGGTGAGACCTCAGTAAACATGAGCCTTCTTGACGTCACTGTGACTCTTGTCCTTGTTGCTGCTGTGGCTACTGTTGTCATGGAGAAGGACACACAGTGTCGCCAGGTATGTCTCCTGTGCTGCTTCTTTTCCTCAAACTGTTCGTTAATATTCTGAAGACTAAATCTGGGAGGCAGTAGCAACACACCAGGCTTCGAACTAATCGAGTTCCTGTCACTCCCAATGAACTTTTCTCACTGATTTTCAGATGTTCTGCATCTTGCCACTGGGTACATTTTTTCCACATAATGAAGTTTGGGTGGCCCTGGCTGGCCACTGCCAGCTCCTGCCTGGTCCCCAAGTGTGACCTCCACACAATCACAGCTGTTCCCAGGCACTGTGCTGTGAGCCTCCCCCCACCCCATCGTCTGTCTGCCTTCTCACTGGGGGGTGATGCAACCCTAACAGATTAACATGATGTCCTTGTAATTCTGCATCCACGACACATGTCATTCTACTTCAACACATTTGGAAGGAGGGCAAGTTCTACTTTGTAAAGACCGTCACTTATTTTGAACTGGAAGAAAATAATTTATTTGGTCCAAAGTTGCGTTTTTCCATCAAGGACACATATTTTCCTTTTATAAAGGAAAATGGGACCTGTTGAATGTCCACATAGTCTACTCTCCGAAGTCATCCCAGCATGAGGCTTTCCTCCTCAACCAAGAAAATGAGTTCAAAGAAAACCACTTAAATGAAGGTGAAAGGCAAAGAGGCAGGTGTGTTTGCAGGGCCTCTCAACTGGTATTTCTGAAACAACCATAAGATGTCCCCTGCTCTGATGTGGAAATGAATTCAAATTCTTTTTGCCATGGAAAGAAATGTTTTAGGGGACTCCTTTCAAGATCTAGGCCCTGGTTCTCAGAAACTCTGCTGGAATTTCCAGAGCCACCATTGCCTCACTAAGCAGGCTTCTTACCATGTTTTTTAGCTCCTAGTGCTGGGCTGTCTGAGGCACCAAACACGGGACACCTCTTAGAGGCTGACATTTTGTCAGTGGCAAACCAGAAGATTCATGACCTTGAATGAAGCTGCAAACTTTCAGGCCCTGAGAGATTATTCCTGTGGAGACCACCATGGAGTGTACCTCCCCACTTCCATTTTTCATGAACCATTTTCAACAGATGTTAAGTTCTTGGACCTGGAAGGCATGACCTCTAGGCCACATCTCTGAGTATGTAAATAATGAACTTGTAGACCAAAGGAAGCTGCCTCAGACACTCAGACATTGTCAATATGACTGAGAGAGAGAGGATAAGTCACTTGCTCTGTGTTATACACCTAGAAAGTGGCAAAACTGGACTTTGAATCCAAGTTTGTATGATTTCAAATTAGGCCTTTCTGCTCTGTTACTACCAGGAAGGCAGGCCCATGCTGCTGAGATCCTCCTGGTGGGTATCTACTTCCCGCAAAGCAGTGAACTTTGCAGGCTACAGTCAGAGCCCCTGCTATCAGCTCATTTCCAGAGTCGTCCTCCAAATGCCAAGCATCCCATCATCCTACCAGGGGGCCTCAATGTCCCGAAGGATTCCCGACACTTGAGCACACACTCGCAAAGAAAAGCTGGATTCCAGTTCCCATGTTGGACAGACCCTTTAGGAACTTTATTTAAAAGTCTAAGAAGTGAGGAAAGAAAATGAAAAATTGTTAAGGCGGTGGTAGGCTTCCATCCCAGGGAGAGAGCGTCACTCACTGCTCACACCTCCTGCATGGGGCTGGGTGTTTAATAACAACCTTGATCCCTCTGCCAGCGGCAGCGGTCATTGAGAAATCCTGACATAAAGAAGGTATCAGGGAGATAAAGTTCTGCAAGCGATGATTACTAGCACTTAAGTTCTCTTTTTGTTGAAAGGAAGAATCCCAGATTGAACAGTGCATTGAATGATATGACAAGCAAGTACTTGATCCCTGTCCAGCTGGAGGGGGATTGTACCCATCAGCAGCTTTTTAGCTAAGGACGTCTTTATATTTCCCTTCTTTGTCTGGGCCTCTCTAGTTCTTCCTTTTACTTCATGTCAGCACTATATAGTAGGTATGCCAAGTGGTTTTGAAATTTAAATTACAGTCTCTTTTTCAGATGTTATTGGAAAGAACATGTAATTTATAACCACGTGTTAGGAGTACAGGATGTTCATGGTCCACTGCCAATTTTTCTTTTGTAAAGTTAATAAAACTTTCATAAAACACTTATATACTTGTATATTTCATGGTAAAGATTTTTTTTTATCTCATAGGCTAATGTAAAGATTTATTAAAACCATTTTTTTGTTAAGAGGAGTGTCAATAGTTTGCAGCTGAGTGTAATTTTGAATCCGTGGAAGATGACGGTCTGATGGAAAATGACAGTAACAGCTTTGTTGATTTAGCACTAAAAATAAAGGAGCCTTTCAAACGCGAAAATGCTCTAATATCCAGAGTGGGCTAGGACGCACTCAGGCCAATGGAGGCGAGCTAGAGGAGCCGGCCACCAGCACTCCAGGCTCTGGATGGAGCCCAGGTGGGAGGGGGAGCAGCAGCCCCCCAGGGAGTAGCTGGCAGGAAGGCTCTTTTGGGGGGAAGGAGGGAGGAGCCAGGAGGAGTGTCTGAGGCTCACATTGACTTCTTGTGGCAGGAAACTCCAGGCTCTGCCTGTCCCCACAGGCACTCCTAGACCTTCCAGCCCTCCCTGAGGTGGGGCTCTTTATGAAGGTCAGGGGCTGCATAACATGAACTAGTTTGCTCTGCAACATCCTTTCCCACTTCCCCTCCCCACCCTGCCACCACCCCAGGATCCTGAAAGGCTCTATTCTGATTTTTTTTTTTTTAACGGTTAAATGGGTGTTTCTCTTGTATGGGGTTGAACGTTGGGTCTGCTGCGGAATTTAATGATTTGGTGGAGTAAATAGACCTCTCAGAGCTTTTTTCTCCATGAAATGCAGATGGTAGCTCCTACCTCCAGGCTCCTTTATGAGACCATTCTGACATTTGCAGTTTGCAAAATCCATACAGATGCTTTGCAAACTGCAGGCAGTGGACATGGGACTCTTCATCTTCCAGGCTGGATCTGCGGTCCTTTAGAAGGAATGGTGAGAAGATGGCAAACTGCTTGCAAATGATCCCCCATTCCTTCAAATGTTGAAATGGCTGAATTTACAATGAAAACGTTCTGAGGAAACAAAGAGAAAGGGACGATCATTTAACTGCATGCCATAGGTCTTTTCATTAGTCAATCCTATTAGCCCGTTTTATAGATGATGAAATTTGGACTATGGAAGGTTAAGCAATCAGTCTGAGATCACAAAGCTAATGAGACAACCAGGTTTCACACTTGGGTCATTCTAATGCCAACACCTGTTATTTTTGTTTGTTTGATTTGTTTTTCTCCCACTTCACAATATTAGAAGCAGCAGATGCTCTGGGTGATTCTCATCTGCCACGCACCCTGCTAGGCCCTTTGGAAGAAGTTCCAAAGAAATGAATAGAAGACCCCTGCATAATCTCTGTCACTGTCCCTCTGGGCAAAGACAGAGTAACTGGGACCAATGAGCCCACCAGGAGCATAGCTTGGAGTGTGGGAATGAGATTTTCTTACACTGGACTCAGTATCAGGTTGGGGAGAACTGTGATTCATCTGTGAGCAAGCTATTTCCAGGTGTGCAGGCTTGTTCATTTTGCAGCTGTTGTTGCTTCCAGATGAGGCAATGTCGTGCAGTAGAAGGTGCTGCCTCTAGAGACCGAGGGGCAGGCCTGGGGCATGAGCACCACTGGCTGAAGCCCTGGCTTTGCACTGAATCTCCCAAGCATGCTTACAGCGTGACCAGGCGGAGTCCCCTGAGTAGGATCCCCTTGGAACCGCCTGTAGCAAGGGAGTGTTGGTAAGGCCAGAGGGTCCACCCTTCACCATCTGTCTAGCTTGAGACAATTTAGCAGAGTGGTTGGGAGTTCAGGTTTGCGGTCAAATAGACCTTTAGCCTCCTAGCTTCATCACCTTAGGGGAATGACCTAGCATCTCTACGTCTCAGGGTTCATTGTGAACAGAGCCGGTTTCATGAGCATGCGACCTGCTCACTTGTACCAGTCCCCATGTTCAGAAGGGTCTTGCTCTTGGTTTAATGCTCTGCCCTCCCCATCTTGAAATTCTTAATGATATTTTTAATAAAGAGCCTATATTTTCATTTTGCACTGGGCTGGGCCTTGTAAATTGTGTACCTTGTCCTTATTATAAAATAAACATTTATTACAAGACTGAGGGTGGGAAGCAATGACATAAGACAGGTCTACACCTGTCACACTTTAAGGGCTCCACATTAAAGGCCTTAATTATTATTGCCTCCTGGATTAGCTACCAAGTACTTCATCCCTCTCCAGCTTTCTGGCAGGTGGCTGGTGAGAAAGAACATCTCTAGCTTCCAAAGACAGTCAAGGACAGAGCCTCTCTAATCCTCCATCAGATTGAAAAAAGAAGACCTTGGCTGGCCTCATGGCACATTTCTCCAGGAACCCCATGGTGTGACGTAGGGCTTAGAGGTGGCGGGCTTTGGGGAGGAGACCAGGGATCTCTTGGGTGACTGACTGCCCAACAACCAAGTTCACACTCTTCTGTCCTTGGTGCCTCAGTCTCAGTAGCAACCCCACTCTAATTCCCCACCGAGTTTAACATTTCTGTTGCTGTTTGCCAGACCGCTCACTCATTGGTGCCTCCCGTGTCTAGGAGTCAGTGACTGGTTGTGCTCCCAGCTGGGTACATCCAAGGTGATAGAAACGGGTGGCAGAAAAATTGGCTTCACTCCTCCCTTACCTGGTTGATAAATTCGATTGGCCCCATCTCTCTCCAGGCCTCTCTGACCACCTCTGACTCTCTAACATGGACAGCTACAGCCAGAGGCAGCCCTTCCCTGTTCCCTTCTCCATTCCCTAACCTCTGTCTTAATCCAAGTGACATGCCTTTGTCCATTTGGTTCTGAGACTACTGTCCCTGCCCTTTGTCCCTTTGATGTGTCCTCCAGAGAACAGAACCCCCTTCCTGAAAAGAGGAATATCCAATTATATTTAAGCAAAATCTACTTTTGAAAATTTTTTGTTCGCAACAGTTGGCAGTATGTCACAGTCCCTAAAGTTTCTCATGCAGTCCTGGGTACTCTTTAATGGAGGGAGTGGCTGGGAGAGTCAGAGTGTCTGAGGAGCCAGAGAGGCAGAGCAGGTATCCGCAGAGCTAGGCTTTGGAAACGGGTCTCTGAAAGCTAGCCCAGTGCTCGCTCTTCCCGCTGCATCATGTCTCTATTGAAAGATTCTCCTTCCCCAAACACAGAGTACAACAATCCCATTGAATTCATTGCCGATGATAAACTATGTATGGACAAATAACAACAGTGACAAAACCACGCACAGAGACAAGGCAGTCTGTGTCGGGGAAGAAAGAGAAAAATAAATGAAATTAACAGTGGGAGACAAAAACAGAGGAAAACCCAGCAATTAGATTAATCATAGACTTCCAGGAAATTGGCCCAAATTTCTTTAAAATCTTGTTGATTGTTATTCAGATTGAAGGGTTCCCTCAGCAAGATTAGCCAGAGCCCACCAAGCTTGCATACCAATCTGCTTCCTCCACAGCAAACTGCGCAGAAGCCGGGGCTGTGTCCCTGCTGCAGTGGGTCACCTGTGCAGGTGAGTTCCCACAGTCAGAGCCTGATAGTGGGGGTCAAGAGGCAGCATTTCTAGTCTAGGCTGTCTGGCCAAGAACAAATCATATAACTTTGAGCAAATCATCTGACTTTCTGGACCTCAATTTCCACATGTGTTAAATAGGCAAGTTCTATTCACCCTTCTGAAGTCAGTAGGATTTGAGAGGCTGAAGAAAGAAAATAGATGTGGCAGTCCTTGGGAAAGCCAAAAGTGCTCTGCAAGTATAAACATAAGTTTTTGAGTATTTTCAGCATCAGAAAGAAAGCAGGATATTGCCCAAGGGTTAAATATCCCCCTCCAAGCCCTGGGGTAGAGGAAATGCAGTGTGGTACTAGACCTAGTGAGTTAACTATCAAAAGTGTTCCACAGCCCTCAGATTCAGTAAAAACCGTCAGTACAGCTTGACCAAAATATTCCTCCCTCTCTTATGATCTGCATTTAAAAGAAAATTGAATGACCTATCTCTGGATTTATTAATGCTTAAATCATTACGATCTTGGCTCCGGAATGCTCCTGGGTTGCCAGAGGGACATCAGAGCCTTCAAATGCCTGGAAGTTGCCCTTCACCCAGGGTGAAATAGTCTCAGCATAAGATGGTTTGGGTTTGGTTTGAAGGATTGAATGCCTGAGTTCCTCTTAGAACTAAATTCTTCTAATATCATTTTGGGCTCATGGTAAAAAGTAAAACGAAAAAAGTGATTGGCTGTGTACCAGGCTAGGCTCTGCGCTAAGTACTTTGCATGCACGATTTAACCTAATCCTTATAACAACGAGTGTGGTAAATTCTATTAATATTCCTATTTTAAGGACGTAAAAAGCAGGATACCCTTTAAGTAGTGTGGAAAAGATTTTGACCAGTTTTTTCCTCCTGGTTTCTGCCTTTGAATTTTTGAGCTCTATGAAAAGAATAAATAATCTGATGGCAGAAGAGGACCATCTAGGATTACATGTCTCAGAATATGTCTCTTCTAGATTTAATAGGTGTTAGCGTTTGGGAATCAGATCAGCTGGAGAAAAAGTATTAAGTAGAATTCTTTGCTGTAGGGCTTTTCAGGGCCTTTGAAATGAATGTTCACTGCTAAGAAGCGGATAGCGCACACAGCATTTTCCAAATGTATTTGGTGATTGGATTTTTTTTCCCAAGTATCCTAATATTCTTTAGAAGACCATTTAGAAAGTGGTACATATCATCGTATCGTTTTATAGAGGAAGAAACCAAGGCTCAGTTGGTAGAAGTAACTTGTCTCAGGTCACAGTACATTAATTAGAGTCAAAGCAGCAACTCAAATGTCCTGAGCCCAGGCCTGCGCTTTGCTCCAGGTTCCATAACACAGGGAGGTGTAGCAAGAGGGCCAGCAGGGGGCCTCCATAGGTTCAAGCCACAAGGGCCACACACTGCACCACAGAGCACAAATTGCACATTTGAGACTCAGATGCTCACAGGCATTAGAAGGTAGAAGAGAGGATTTTATTTCAACAAAGTCCTTTGTGTTTGCAGGGGTTATATTAGTTAAGGTTCTCCGGGGAAAGAGGTGGAGGGGGCCGGAATTTATTTAACTAATTGGCTCACACAATTATAGACGTTTGCAAGTCCAAAATCTCCAGGGAAGGCCAGCAGGCCACAGACCCAGGGATGCTGCTGCAACTTGAGTCTCAAGGAAATCTGGAGGCAGAGTTTCCTCTTCCTCAGAGACCTCAGTCTTTTTCTCTTAAGACCTTCCACTGATTGGATGAGGCCCACTCAGAGGGGAAGGTAATCTGTTTTACTCAGTCTGCTGATTTGAATGCTAATCTCCCCTTAAAAAATACCTTCATAGCGACATTTAATTGGTGTTTGAGCAAATATCTGGGCACTGTGGCCCAGCCACATTAACCATCACGGGGGCCATGTTCCTTTCTGTTCTTAAAATGCAGGTGACATCTCTCTGCATCATCCTCATCAACAGAATGTGAGACACACATGCAGAGGTCACCCACTGCTCTGGGCATAAAGCTGTGCCTGGCATGAACTCAGGGGTACCATGGAGGGGACTTGTGGGTTTTCTCATCAGTGGATGAGGATAGAGACAGAGGCTAAGGAGGAAGCCTGATCTGCTATTCAAGGATTCCACCAGGCTGCCCTCCCTAAACCAGAACAACTCCACTTCTATGTTATATGTTAGACTTCCATTGAAACCGATATTAAAATCTGTTAGAAATTCTCTCTGTCTGTACTAGCATACAGGCTCCTCCACGCCCTTCCTACTCAGAGTGGATTCTAAGGCCAGCATCGTCGGCATCACACAGGACCTTATCAGAAATGCAGAATCTTGGGCCTCACGCCAGACCTACTAAGCCAGAATCTGCATTTTAACACAATCCCTAGGTGATGTGTAAGCATACTAAACACTGAGGAGCAAAGTTTAGACCTCAAGCTTTTGGGGGACAGAGACCAGCCCAGCCCCAGACATACAGTAGGTGGTTGAGAATTCATTTGTTTTTCCGGAATGATGACCTGAAATGGAGGCCCCAAGGGGACAGAGCTGACACAGTTAGTAGAGCGTTGGTGCCAGAACACAAGGTTCTTTGAGCCTGTGTTCTCTGGGCAGGACTGCTCCTCCCTGGAGAGCCCAAGACAGAGCTAGCATCTGTTAAGTCTCCAGTCTGAGCATTTCCAAAACCAGGATGTTCCAATGGGAGCATCCAGATTCTTTGTGTTTATGGGAAAACTCCCATAAGGAATTCTGTTCAGAAAAAAAAAAAGAACTCCGTTGGCAAGAGTAAGTAGGCTCCCCTGAGAGGCCACTTGGTTTGGAAAAAAAATAAACTATATCTTTACTTGCAGGTTCATTCAAACAAGTAAAAACCCCCTCCTCTGAAACCTTGGATCCATCTGAACTGCCTTTCCCACAAGGATGGGAGGAATTCTGAGCCGATGATCCGCCGAGGAGTTAATTTGCTGCTCTGCTAAACTGCTGGCACTGCGGCTGTCAAAGGGGAGAAAGAGAGGCAAGTGGAGAAATCTTTGATCCTCAGTTCAGCCAACTTCTTCCGGAAACTTGAATGGGAGATCAAACATGAACAGCAGTGCAGGCTCTGGGCTCTATCCAGGGCTATTGGAATCCAATACTCCAATCAGCATCCAACTTTTTGACAGAAGTCAACCTAGGAAGCTTGCCAAGGAAAAGGCTGGACTGAGAAGAGGACTGAAGGTATGACAAATGAGGGCGAGGCAGCAAGGGTTGCAAACGCCCTGGGGCCGTCTTCACTGGAATGGCCCTCCTGTGTGTTTCTTACCTTACACAGCCAGCCTTTCTCATAAAACTCAGAAGAAACAAAGATAAAGTTGAGTAATCATCTGCATTTCTAGACTCGGTGAAAAGTTCAATGGCCTGGTTTTGGTTTTTCTATGCTTAGGAGTCACTTAATCTCAGCC
This sequence comes from Macrotus californicus, assembly GCA_007922815.1. NCBI lineage: Eukaryota > Metazoa > Chordata > Mammalia > Chiroptera > Phyllostomidae > Macrotus > Macrotus californicus. The sequence goes on along the minus strand of VMDR010001468.1, from coordinate 77,314 downwards.
CAGGGAATGGACTTCCTGTCCACATAGCACTGTGTGCCCTGGGTTGGGCCAACACTCTGTCTAGATCATGTGTGATGGTCACCATAAAGGCCCACGCATCGGGATAGCACCTTGTAGTTTACAAAGGTCTTCCACTCTCACCATCTCACTTGTCCTGCAGTGTGTGGGGTTGGGTTGGATGGTGCCTGAGTGTTCCAGGGGCTCAGGATTGATTGCCAGCTGCTGCTTCATCTTCTTTCCACTCCAAATCCTGGTCATAAGTGATACACAGGGCAACTTGATCAAAGTCCAGCAACTGCCACAAGTGTGGTCACTTATAGCTACTACTGATGCAGAAACTTAGTACAATCACTGGAATATAGCCAACTGCATTAATATTTAGCAGGAAGCAGATAGGCAGAATAGCATCTCTTATAACTGTCTGAGCATCCCAACTGGTACCACCTTACCTTGACACACCCAGATTCATTACACAGACCAGATTCTAAGTAAAGGTTGTGTACATCATCTCTACTCAGGCTTGGTTCTGAACCAGCTTTTCAGCTGTCTATGGGAAATATCGTGGCCATCTACTACAATACTGTTCTCCCTTTCTTTCTTTGCTCCCAAATCCTGTCCTGCTCACCCCAGATATGCTTTACAACCTTGACCTCTTGTCAATGTCAGCTACAACTAACGACCCTGCGAACTTCAGTGTCATTCTGTTCTAATTCAACCTAGGCTTAAGCACACTGTGTACCAAAGGCTGAACATATCCATCTTTGAGGGCAAAAACCCAGAGAATTCTGGAAAAAAGCTGCATAAATCTACAGCTTGGCAGAACCACGCAGTAGAGAGCATTACACTCGGAAGAGAGAAACTAGCAAAACCTAGTGTACTTTGGAGCTAGTGTGGTGGGCTAGCCAGTTTGCTCATGATAGTGAGTTGATACAGCTAACACTTGTAGTCCCTCCCTTCAAGAGGCTTAGAGCCCATCAAAGAAGGACATTAAACATGCAAATACAGCCCTAGAGCATGGTTGTTGTGAGATTCCCAAGTCTTTTGGAGGACATTGCAGGTAGCATGACCACATTGAACAACTTCAGCAGGTACTGTTCTTAAAGATGGCTGATGTAATCTCCTAATTCGGCAGCACCTGACCACATAATGCCAATGTTCATGACACACAGTTGTCTCTGGCAAAGGCCCAGATTTTATCCTTATGTAATAAGGCCATTCAGCCCAGTGAAAAGCCTCAAGTCTCCCACACCCAGTATAGCTGCAGGTGGCTCATAGAAAAGCAGGGCAGACGCCATCTCCGAAGCATATGCACTTTGCAGGACAGGCGTAATTGGAGAGCCTGTCTGGCTTTGAAGTAGAGAAAGTTTGCAGGCTCTGTAACCAGACAGAAGATTGGAGCTCCAGGTCAGCTGACTGCAAGCTTCATGGTCTTGGTCACCTCAACTCATTCATTCCTTTTTCTGTTTGGAGGCTACACCGATACCCTTCTCACAAAGTTGCCTGTGAAGATTCGCTGTAAAATGCCTGCGTACCATGGGGCACACAATCGAAGCTTTAACAGTGTTTCTTCTTTTCTTTCTTCTCTCTTTTCCTAAACTTGGTAGGAATACTAAACTGCAGGAGTTGGAAAATAGCAAAAGATCATCTAATACAAGTTTCCTCATTTTATAGATGTAGAAGCCGGAGCATAATTTGGCAGTAATCTGATTATCAATCATCAAAACACTCAAAAAATATTGAGCAACCATTATTACCTGCCTCAATTAAGTCACTCAATGTGGATGAAGTTCAATTATTTCAATAGTTTTACTATTTGTAAAACAAGAATAATAACCTTAACTTGATAGAACCAGTGTGAAGTTTAAATGAGAAAATATAGATATCAATAGTTCTGTTATGTTTTAAGCCTTGTTAAAGGTTGCCGCTGCCTTGAGCAAGAGAGAGGTAGGACAACAAAGAACTTGTATTTCTTTTATCTAGTATTTTTAAATTCAGATTTGTTAGAAGTGGATAATCTAAAGTATTTGGAAATCTAACCATAATCCTTTTGGAATAGCAAAAGAGGTCAGGGATAGGAAATTTCTCTTTGTACACCCACATGGATGTCTCAGAACTAAGGAGGAGACTGCAAGCTTTCTCTCACTGCCCACCCCAATTGGAAGAGGGTGACTCGGGGTGGGGGGAGGGAGTGCATTTGGAAGGAAACAGAACTGATGGCAGGGACCTGCATGTTCCTTTATGAAACCTTGGGGAAAGTTTACTTTTCTGACTCAGGTCTGAACTGGGGCTTTATCTGAGTCCTGTGGCAAGAACTTGAGGTTCCATCTGTCAACAGTTTACATTTAACTTTAACTTCCTCCAGGAACATAGAGACATAACTATAGGCAGGATGATCTTTGTATGATAGCCTGAAATTATTGTACTTATTGTTTGCAGGGGTGTCCATTTTCATGGCAGTCTGGCATCTGATATTTACCAAGCACCTACTAGGTACCAGGCATTGTGTCAGACATGCTATAGACACATTTTTATTCACTTATACACATATCAACCTGTGAGGAAAGCATTGTTTCTCCCATTTTCCAAATGAAACCCAACAATTTCTCCTTGCTCACAGCCCTGCAGCCAGTAAAAAGTGGACCTGCAATTCAGAACCAAACCTGCCTATCTCCCAGGCCTGTCTGCTTTCTCTTGGACCCCCAGCCTCAGTTCTGGCCCTGTAACTGGTTTTCTCTGGCTTCACAGCCTCTTTTGCTGTTTTTTTGACACCAATAGATAGAAAGAGTAGAAGTTTTTAACTTCAAGATGTAACTGTTATGATTATTAAATTCTGTCTGCACATCAGATATTACCTACCTTTTAATAAATACCCATAATGGGAACTAGGGGGCCAGAAAGATGGATCTGGATTAAAATTCTGTATTAGTCACTCACAAGATATGTGACTTGGCCAATCTCTCTGGGCCTCCTTTCCTTTTTTTAAATTTTTATATATTGATTTTAGAGAGAGAGAAAGGAAAAGAGAGAGACAGACAGATTGATTTGTTGTTCCACTTATATATGCATTCACTGGTCGATTCTTATATGTGCCCTGACTGGGGATTGAGCCCACAACCTTGGTGTATTGGGATGATGCTCTAACCAACTGAGCTACCTAGCCAGGGCCTGGGCCCCAACTTTTCCATCTACTGAATGAAAGGCAAAATCTAAGAAGGTTTTTAACCAGTTTAAATAAGAAAATATCTCTGGTACATTGTGGAGCTAGAAATATGATTTTCCCTCCTTTTTTCAAAATCAGGCACTCTGGAGGGAGTCTGGTATATGTCACGGCTTTTTCACTGTCTAAATGTAGGACCTCAACTGCCTCTCCACCTTGTAAAATGGGATAACAACAATATTTACCTTATGGGACTGATTAATCTTTGGATTAATAAGTATAAATTATTAATATATGTAGAATGCTTAGAATAGCATGTAGAACATAAGTTCTGTAAGAGTTAGCAATTTTTATGGTTTCTTTCCATCCTAATTCCCTCCTCCTCATGTTCCTGTCTTTCACTTTACTGATAGGGCAGAAGATCTCTTTCTGACAACACAGTCCATTTGGAATTTTCAATGTTCAGACCACTGATCTCTCTGCAGCATCAAAAGAGTTAAGATCCTTTGAAAACCAAGTGCCTGAGCCACGTGCCGCCCTCTCTCCTCTGCAGAGGCTAAGGCCTTGATCATTTCTTAATGTAACTACTTCAGGAAATTTGTCACTCTAATAATGTTAATATGCCTTATTTTTACAGCGCTCACGCCCTAAGTTCTCAATCACTTCAAAACACAGTGATTGAAATTTTTCAAAAGTCTTTGATTTGGAAGTTGTTATGGAGAACACTAGTCAAGTATAAATATGGCAGAGTGATTTAAGGCAGTTGGAGCAATCCAAACGGTTAAGCCTGTTTTGAATAATTATCAACCTTTTTGCTCTGCATTTTCCACACCCTCCCCCTTCATTTGAAGGAGTGGCCCTCGCTGAGGCCTGGAGCTTTGCCAAGTGCCTCTCTGTTCCCCACACTGTGTCTCATTGTCATAATCATGTATTAAACCCTTAACAGCTGTGTCGCTCTTGGTATTAGATTCAGATCATATAGAGAACTGGTCACCTTGGAATCAAAAGCTCATTCTATGCCTACAACAATCCAGGTGAGCTCTTCCCAAGCCACAGCTCTGAGGGTGTGCTGCCAAGGGGACAGTGCCCTCTGATGACCTCATACCAGTCAGTTCAGATTCCCACAGGGAGGCTGTGGCTGAGCATCTGCCTTGAAGTGCTGGTCTCCAGAAAGACCACATACAGTATTCTGGGACAGCTTATCTGGCCTGCTTCTCCACTCCACTTCTTATCTTACTCTAGCCACACCCACCTCCACTGGATCCTGCTTGATCGTGACAGATCCTCACGGGCGTTACCTGCTTTTTCTGCCTAGGTGCACACCACATACCTCCTTCTTCCTGCCCTGGGGCTTCTCTGACATGAAGGTGAGAAGCAACCATGCAACCTGCTAGCCATGTGCATGTGCAACTGGAAGTGCAGGCAAGAAAATGAGCGAAGGACCACCTTCAAGTGATGGAAGGGAGAATCTGATGGATAAATGCGTTCTTCCTTCATACCTCGAGTTCTCAATTCCAAGACACATTTTCTGAGGCTCCTCCAAAGTCCCCGAGGGCTGCACATCAGTTGCTGGCAGCGGCGGCCAGTTCCTGAGCACATCCTCCTGTTGCCTTTTCCTCTGATGCTGTTTTGCTCCCTGAGGCCTCTCTCCCGCTCAGATAAACTACCTGTACACAACTGCCTCTTCTGCAGTCTCTGTTTCCAGGGGAACTCCACAATGACCCTATCTAGGAGGATTAAGCATAGAACAATCCCAGGCCCAGACTTGGAAGGACCAGAGCATGTGGATTCCTGAGAACAAAAGGAACATAGCCAGAGACATCTGAACAAGGAAGGACAAGGTGACCCAGTTGCCTGAGCACAGGATGACCAGGGGGTAGAGCTACCTCAGCACAAAGGGTCTGCTTGACACTATTTTTCTGAGCATCAAAGAACAGGCAGACAGGATTACTGCAGTGAAATTAGCTCAGATGACACAGTTACCATTGCGCGGGGGACTGGGGCCCGAGTAAGCCCAGTAAACACAATCACTTTGGATAGGAGCTTTAAGTAGAAGAGCCGTCTCCATATAAATGAACCAAGGCTTAGAGTTTCCTCAGCATGGAGGAACGAGAGCCCAAGGTATTCAGACTGGAGACTGGCCAGTCTCATCCCTACCTCCCCCTGCACCTCCACACACAAATGGTCCCCATTGCTCCGACTCTTCCTTGTGCATCCCACGTGGGGAGAGCAGGTAAAGCTACTCTGTCCCTGCACTGCCTCTGTGACTTGAGCAATTTGTACAACTGTGTGAGAAACGCTAGCCTCTTATAAATGGGGAATAATATAACATGTGAGAGGATGTCAAAGTCCTCTGTAAAAGCATAAAGTAGTGTGCACTTCATGTTGGCATTATCATTCCATACAAAATAGGTGTTTCACTGAGGCCAACAAGAATGTAAACTTATCATTATTATCATTGTTATAATTATTAAATAAAATTTGAAAAGCTCTAGTTTACTAAGTATTTGAACATTTTTAAACTTATTGTGTCCCTTGATCCTGTCAAAAACTCACCCGGCAAGTTGGAACATTACCCCTCCTTCCAGAGAGGAGGAAACTACCACTCAGAAACGGTAGCTTCCTCGGGACACTCAGGCAGTGAGCGGCAGACATGGGGCGCAGCACAGGAGTTCGGGTTCATATCCTTTTCTGTGGTCCTACCCCAACATGCCAGAATGGACTATGAGGCACCGTGGTTCCATGTTTCCCAGATTTAATTGGAATGAAGCCAGAGATAATAATCCTGCTTAAGAACAGTGAGATGATAGTGTTGTGTCTCCCTCTTGCTTGGGGCTATTCCTGGGTAACACTCACATCATGCTGTTGCATAGAGAAGCTTCTCAGACCTGTATTTAGGTAATAAGACATGACAGGCCATGTATTTCTGGGACATTATTACATGCCTGGGGTGGTGGTAGGACGTAGAGGCTAAGAAAATTTCTTTGAGCATCGCTTTGACTATTATAAAATATTATGTATAAATCAAGATGGGGTAGAGGCTAGTCAAAGAGGCAGACAGCCACTTGGAAGGCAGTGCTGGCATGGCTGTGGCATCACCCCCAGTCATTCCCATAGGGGACTGCCAAATCCCCAAGTGATTTGATCATTTGAGACCTATGAAGCATTCAGGTTCAAAGTCGTCCTCAGGGTTCTGAAGTTGTCAGGGTGGGTGAAGCTAGAAGGTCAGTTGTCCCATTGTGTCCATCACAGCCAGTGTGATGGGATCCGGGTGAAGACAGTGTTCCTCAGCACAGCCATACTTGCTGTTGTGTAATCGCTGGATTTGCATGTGTCAAGGTCTTGTGGGTTGTGGTTGTGGTTTTACACTGATTTGGGGGAAGAGGCCTATGCTCTCCTCCAGGTTGAATGACTAGCAGGCTCTAACGATGGCTGCCGAGCTGATCAGAAACAGACCTCTGGGCCCATCTGCAACCGGGTCCCTGAGCTCTGAAGTTTCAGCCAGGTTTTCTGTGCGGCATCCAGGCTGTGATTAGGAACAGCAATATTTTGCAGAGACACTGCCCTCAGGGAACTGATAATCTGGAAGAAGGTGTAAAACAAATACACTCAGATAAATCCAATATGGGGCAATAAAAAGAAATACTAAAACCAAGTCATACTTAACTATGTCCTCAGTGTGTGGCACTCAGTCGAGGACAGTCATTTCTCAGGCAATGCTTGTTGAAGGGATGAAAGTGCCCTAAGAACACCAAGTGCCAAAGGAGTCCAGGTGCACTGAGCCTCAGTTTTTTAGGCTGTAAAGAAAGGAAAGTGGCCCTGACTTTCCCTGCCTCTCTCACGTGGTTACAGAGTGAATTAAAATCGGAAAATATTATTGCAAGCTGTAAAGCACTAGCCAGTTGTAAGTGATTTTCAGTGAAGGATATGATCACACATCTGGCCAGCCATCTCTGGGATGACTCAAAGAGAAGGGTTCTTGAAGATTTGGGAGGTTCATAAACATTTACAACCTCTTTCCCTTCCTCCCCAGCTCCACTATCAGTGACTTGGACTAGACCCAATCTGCAAAGAGGCTTCATTTATTGGTCCATTGGTAATGTCTGCCCTGTATACTCAGTTGAGTGGGATTATGAGATTTCATCTGGACTCATTGGGAGAGTGCCATGATCAATTAATGATGTCTGCCATGAACCTGGGTTGGAGGATAGCAGCACGTATGGCATTTATTTTGCAATTCTTTGCCCAGACCCTCATTCTCTCATTCAGTGCAACAGCTTTCTAGTTGGTCTCCATCCTCTGTTGTCATTCAAAGTTCTTCCTTGCGTCTGCCTCCAAAGATGTCTTTCCAAAACATGAATCTGACCATAACATTCCCCACTAAAGTCATTAAAGGATTTTCTCCTTGTTCTGCAGGGTGTAGCCAAACTCCTCAGCAAGGCCTACAAAACCCTCAGTGACTTGATCCTACCCTGCTAAATTATTCTGGCCCAGCACCCACAACCTTACCTCCAGCCACACCAAGAGAGCATAGCCAGCTCCCTTCCAGAACACACCATGCCCAACTCACTGCCTATAATCTTCTACTCATTCTTCTACTCATGCATTTATTGTCATCTCTGGGGGTCCTCCCTCATCATCTTCAAGTCAAAGTGATACCTTCTTTATCTCCACAGCACCCTATACAGATATTTATGATAGCATTTTTCCTGTATAAAAAAGTATTTCCCTGCTTATGAATTGTGAACTTTGTAATACAGGAGACCGTGTCTTATATGTACATCTTTGTATTTATCCTGGGCACTGTGTTTGGGATAAAATCAGTAAATAGTTGAAGAAGAAATAAATCAGCTGTAGAATGTACTATTGGACTCATACATGTACAGGTCTTCCTATGGGCTCCTTCTTCATAAGTCACCATCGTTGGATCTGATTGGACCAAGGGACGGCACAGATCTAAGGCAGCTGTTCTGTAAGCTGGGTGGTGTCTCACGAGCTGCCTCCAGGGTGTGCTGGTGCTGCTGGTCTGAGGACCACGCTTTGAGTAGCAAGGCTCAGTGTGATCCTGGAGGGAAGAAGAGGAGCGCACTGCAGGAAGTTACAGCCACCGAACTTTCTACCAGCTCAGAGCTCTGTGGAATGGAGTGTGATGCTTGAATATCATGAGAGACAGCAATGTAGTGGATGCACATTAACAGAAATAATTTCTGCTCTGTCAGGAAGATAGATGGCCACAGTTGATTTCAAAGTTTTTTTTTAACGTACCTCCAAAAGATTTTAACAACTTTGTCCATACCTGACAATTTTTAGGTTGACATATAAAAGTTCACATTATATATTTAAATAGACTTTTTAATAGAAGGTAAAACTTTAAATGGGTTATTAAGTGAAACAAAATGAAGACTAATTTAAATAAAGACTTTATTAGATCTGGCATACAGGTTTCAGAGAGCAGGAACTTTTTTTTGTTTGTTTTCTTCACTGATGTATACGCATAGTAGGTACTTCATCAGTGTTTGTTGTATAAATGAAGGCACATCAAGTCTTAAAGTAGACATGTAAAAATTTAATACATGGGCCTTACCTATTATATCTCAAAAACTTGGTAAACTCATAAAATATACCAGTTTTGTTTCTTAAAATGATTAGACAGAGTTTTCTAAACTCAGTGGTCAAAATACCAAGGTCTTAATGCTCAGTTTTACACTAAACAGAATTATGGTCAAGACAAGAAAAAGCTAAAAAAGCTCTATAAAAGATCAGCTCCCTTGCTTATTTTCTTATTTTTTAAAATTTTTTAAAAGGTTTTATTATTTTATTGTTGTTCAACGGTTGTCTGCATTTTCCCCCCACCACTCCCCGCCCCCCCAGCCAATCCTCCCTCCCTCCCTTGCTCCCACCCTCCCCCTTGGTTATGTCCGTGTGTCCTTTATAGCGGTTCCTGGAAACCCTTCAAAAATGAAAGCTTTTGTTAGGACATCCTTACACATCCCAGGACTGTCTCTCTGCTGCAGGTCTGCTTCTGTTCGCCCCTCATCTTGTCCCATTTACCTGTCAAAACATCACAGAGAGCTGGGTGAGGCCTCCAAATGCAGTGCTCTGGGTGCCGCATTCTGCCCACCAAATGAGATTTTCTCTCCTGCCCACTCTACCCCCAGTGGGCAGCCACCCAGCCCCATCCCAGCCAGTGCTTTTCTCTAGCATGGGCTGGCATCTGCGGGCTGGCTGAGGTCCGCATGGGGCCACATTGTTCGACCCTTTGACCACCAGGGGTCTCCTCTCACTGCCCTCTGACACCTCTTGCGCTATGAAGCACTTTCTCTTACCTTTGTCCTTCTCGCTCCCCTCCACATTGGCTTTCAGAACTCTGGCCCTTCGGTCAATAACTGGAATCTTTCTGAGTGACCCTGTTTCTGTTCCCAACCTGGACTTGAGAACATCTTTCACACTCGCTCCACCCCCAGCCCCATCCTGAGTCCTAACTCAGACTCCAGGCTGTGTCCTCTCTCTCCTCAGCCTTCCTCAGAGCCAGGGTCCAGGAGACACCAGGAGTCACCTGCACCGGGCCTCCTTCCAGCCCCCTGGAGTGTTAAAAGGGAGGTGCAGCCAGCCCATTTCCGCCTTTGTTGGCCTTGTTTACTCACGGCCCAACTCGCTAAGGCACAGGATAGACTGAGACCCTAAGACTTTGCTATAGTGGCGCTCTGACTCAGAGAGGGAAATGGGACTGAGTGGGACTGAGAAGGAATGCTGGCCCAACAAAAATTATTTTTGACTGTGCCTTGTGTTTTTGTTTCTTTTTTTTTTTTGAGACACACTATAACTCATCTGCCTAAAGGAAAGTGCTGATATCCCAGTGTCTGTCTGATAAGCACATCAGACAAGCCCATAGGCCATGGGAACCAAGAGAAAATGGCACTGCGGGTCACGTGGGCCTCGGACGCGTTCCCGAACAGAACAAGTGTGGTGGGATGACACAGACCAGAGCTCAAAGCAGATGCTGGTTTGTCCTGTTCTTAGAGGAAACGCTGGCTAGAAATGGAGCTCAGAGACAGGGTCAAAAGCAGCCACGCTCTTTCTGGCTGGTAGCCCTCACCCAAGCCTTGTCTCCACAGAATTTCACTGGGAAAAGACAGAACCCAGAAAAATCTATGTGACTGTCTTTAAAATTAATCATGATTGATATTCATCCAAGGGAGTGAATGGCTCCAGGATGCGGAGAGAAATGTCTGGTCAGAAGGCTGAGTAGGATGTTTCCCAAATTTGCTTTCTGTCCCATTAAAATCTCATCAGGATAAATCCTTCGGGAGACCTAACACAGGCGCCCCGGGGAGCGTTGGAAAAAGCAGCTCTCTGGACAAGAAAGAGGGTGTCAGTTTAGATGTTCTCCACTGGATGGGGATAGTGGCAAGAACAGGGCCAACAGAATCATCAAAGCTGATAAGAACCTTGGAAAAGATCAAATATGGATTTTAGAGAGAAGGAAAGTGGAGCTCAAAAGGGAATGAGGACATGTCCAAGGTCACACAGTCACAGTGCACAGGGGGAAGGTGAGCCAAGATACTCAGTTCTGCGGACACCCAGCCCAGGCCGTTTTCTTTTGCACTGAGCCTTGAAGGACAGCCTAGGAATTGGCCAGGATGCTGCTTCCCTTTTCTGCTGCTCTGGGGCTGGGAAGAAATGGGCCAGGTCCAAATGCAGCTCTCTGGGAAGTCTCTAGCAGGTTGTCAAGTGCTCCTGCCAGTGCTGAGCTGGCAAAGAAGGGTGGGGAGAAGTGCTTAGAAATCCTGAGCACTGAAAGGTGGCCTGTAATTGTAAAATTCCATTTCCTTTCAATTAGCAGCTGATTGCATTTGATGAGCTGCAACATTGTTTCCTCTGTGTAGATTAGGAGTCAGAGCAGTCAATGAGCTGTGAAATTCTCTCCCTGCTGAAACAATAGACAGTGATTAAAGCGCAGCTAATCCGATCATTATAGCTGGAGCCCACTGATCATTAGCTGCTAACCAGATCCCAGAGAGCAGCTCCAGCCCGGCCAAGGCGGGCTGGATGCAGCAGGTAAATGCTGCCAATATGCCAGCCTCCCTCCTCTCCTTGCCCAGAAGTCCCTGGTGGACCCCCCGCCTGGGGTGAAAACCAGGATGCCACAATGGAGGTGGGGAATGAGCCTGCCAAGGACAGTCTGATGTCGGGGTGGGGGGAGAGCTGGGACTTTGGAGGCAGATGGAACAGATCTGGGATCAAATCCCACCTCTCACTTCTCCCTAGTTTGTTGTTTAACCTTTGAGCCTTAGATAAGTTATTTGTCCCGAATCCTTAATAATACCTGCCTTGCGTGGTTGTTCTGAGGATTAATATCACAGCCTAGGTAAGATCCTTGGCATAATGTTGAAAGTCAGTAATAACACTAACTAACATTTTGAGTGTTTGCTACGTGCACAGCAGTGTTCTAAGGGCTTTATGTGGATTAACATGTCTAATCCTCATAACAGCCCTGATAAAATAGATTCTATTATTATCCCTGTTTTTCTGATGAGGAACGCAGAAGTTCAGTAATGTGCTTGGAAAACTTAGTCATAAGTGACAGAGCAGAGATTTGAACCAGGCAGGGCAGCTCAGAGGCCCTGGGCTTTACTGCTTCCCTGAAATGTTAACATTCATTGTCTCCCTTTTTGAGGCTTGTAGTTTTCAAACTCTACTGTAAAGATCAGCCTGAAAACATGCAGATTATCAGGCCCCAAACCCCAGAGATTCAGATTCAGCTGCTTAGGGACGAGGCTCAGGAACATGGGTGTTTATTAAACATCTGTGATGCTGGGGTGGTGGTCCAGGACTTACCTGGAGAAATGCTCTAGGCTCTGGCGAGCAGAGGTGTGGCTGGCCACGGCCGCATCTCACTCAGGGCTATGACCCCCTGCCGGAGGAGGAGTGCCACAACTGAAGTTACAGAGGATGAGGAGGAGGTAAAAAGAATAGGCTCTGGGGCCACATATACCAGGATTTGCAACTGTTCCTTCCCTTACAGGAGGGGCCACGCAAATCATCCCAAAGAAATGATCTTTGGGAGGGAAATGGGGAACTTTATAAATTACTCTATAATTACTCTAAGACAACAGGCACAAACTGGGACTGTCCCAGGCAAACAGCATGGGGCAGCTGACACTGTTGGTGCCCAGCCCACTTCCCTTGGTTCTCACCTCTGGCATTGAGGCCTGCCCAGGCTGGCTAGGGTCAAGCAGGAAGGGTGGAGTTAATTTCTCCCAAGCAGCACCAAACAATGACAGATAGGGAGTCTGTCAATAAATGCCCTAGTGTTCCTGCCCCTTCGCTGGAATAATCACTCTGAAAATGCTCTACTCCATCTCCCAGAGTTCCTCAGCGGGGCCCCCATAATAAATTATAAGTCAGCGTTTGTCTTTTTTTCCTTCCCCTATTTTATGTTTCACATATTTGCTGGTTATTTCCTGGGACCACCTCCCGGATGAATTGCTTACCCCCAAATCCTTTCCCCAGAATCTTCTGAGCTCAGAGGAGTCCTGTTACCCTGGACTACCTATGCAACCTTGGGCAGGTAATTAAATTTCCATTTCCTTAATAAAATGGAAATTGTGGTAACCCGTGGAAAGCATAGGACGTAGTGGGCATTCCATACACATGTAATTCTGTTGTTATTACTGTGAAGTGTAAGAGTACACGTCATTGTTCTGATTCACATCTGGAAGCATCTTTTCTCTGTGGTGCCATTGTTGCCGCACTTGTCTCTTCTCTGGACTCTTGACTCTTCTACAAGGACCTCAGCTCCTGTCACCTTCAAGGTGGCCTCCAGACTGTGGCCAGGGTGCTGTTCCGGCATTTACCACTACCTGCTGTGCACTAGGCAGAGTACTAGGTTCTGAGACATTGTAATATGTTGTGTTTAAATCTGTTTTGAAAAATGACTCAGAAGGGCCACTCTGAAGGGGAGCACATATTTATTTACAATGCAGAAACCTAACACTTACATTGAAGGTCAACACATATTTCTAAAGCCCCAAGTTGATCCTTGCACCCTCTTTAAATACTTTCCATTGCTGCTAGTGAACAAAGTCTGAAAGCAGCATTCAAGGTCATGCGGTAACCCCTCAGCCACCCAACAGGTGTGCTGGCACTGCCTGTGACCCGAGGCCTTTTCTGCAGAGAAAACCCCTCTACCAGGCTCACCCCTCTTTCTGCTCTTTCTTCAAATGAAAAGAAAGTGAGGTGTGATCGCCTACTTCTTTTAATTTTTTGCCAAGCACAGTTGAACAGCTGATTTCAGTCATTTCTACCTATGGTTTCCTCCTTAAAGCTAATTAGTTTCTTTTCAAGTAATTGCAAATAGCACATTTTCCAGGCCCTTGGAGTCAAGGCTGACAACTAGCTGGTTGGAGTGGGCTCTTATCAATAGCTCACAGAAATTAGACACGCAAACACCCCACTGGGGCCCCGAGGGTTGCTCTAAGTTGTTTAGAATAAATAGCTCATGGAAGTCCCAGGGCTCTTTTATGAATGGCCCCGCTAATGTGAAAGCTCTGGGATGGGGTGGGCAGTCAGGAGCTTCCTTAAGCATCAACAGAGATCAGCTGCACACGCACAGGATTTGCCGTGCCCCAGGCGCTGTGCTTGATGCAGAGTGTGGTCCAGGGGACAGGGGTTGGGGTGGCAGACAACATTCACTAGAGACGGAGGGACAGACAGGCTTCAGGGAAGAATAATAAGCTCCCTCACCAGGGGGTCTGACTGGCCAGTCCCAGTACCCCGTCTCCCAGGTACCGAAGAGCGGTCCATACCTATAAAGTTTTGGTCCAGTCTCTGGGGCACGATGAGTGCTTAGTCTCAGATCCACTAGTTTTTGTGGCCTCTGGTGTTATATTTTGAGTGGGTTTCCTTTATTCTTCTTTCCTTCCCTTTTTAACGTTGTTTTGGACCTTGGATGAGGAGGGTGGGGTGATGCCAATGACTCAGTTGCTAGCATGTTGGTTTTGATTCTCAGTTCCCGCAACTCCCTGTGTCCCTGGATTGGGTCCCCATTGCTGTTGTAACAAATTGCCTCAAGCTCAGGGGCTAAGACAACACAAATGTATAAATTGCCTCATGCCCAGGGGCTAAAACAACACGAATGTATTATTTGACAGTTCGGTGGATCAAAAGCCTGACTCCGATCTCACTGGGATAAGATGAAGGTGACGGCAGGGTGCATTTCCTTCTGGAGAAAATCTGTGTGGGAGAGAATCTGTCTGCTTGCCTTTTCCAGCTTCTAGAGGGAGCCAGTTTCCTGCGCACATGGTCCCCCTCTCTCTAACTTCAAAGCCAGCAACTTCAGGCCTAGTCCTTCTTTCACTGCTCTCTCTTTAAATAGTCACATCTCCCTCTGACTGACTCTCCTGCCGGCCTCTCCCACTTTTAGGGACCTTTGTGATTACACTGAGCCATCTGGGTAATCCAAGATAATCTCCCTATCCAGTGATTAGAATGTTAATTCTATCTGCATCTTTAATTCTCCCTTGTTATGTAACAAAACATATTAACAGGTTCAGGGGATTAGGATGTGTGCGTCTTTGGAGGGGGGGCATTATCCTGCCTGCACAATCCCAATCCCACTCCCGTTTCTTGTCAGCAGCTGCTCTAATGTATTTGATAATACATGCCCTAAATTGTGCTTTTTTTAAAAAAAATGTGCCATTGGTGTGTATGTGTTCAATTGGCATGTATGGAATTGTTCTGTTTTCTATCTATGGTATTGTTCCTACAGTTTTCATTCAACACTATTTTCTTTCTGGGACAGGTCAAGTCTGTTCTTGCCTCTCAGCCTTTGCAGTAGCTATTTCCTCTACCTCGAATGCTCTTCCCTCTGAGCTGCTTATGGCTGTCTCCTTCCCATTATCCAGACTTTGGTTAGGTTTTCATCCTCTGAATAGTACTTACTTATTCATGTATTGTGTTATTGATGGGTTCCTTGCCTGCCCTGCACCATAGAGTGTGAGCGTCATGAGAATGCTTTCATCCATCTCGTTCACTGCTCTATCCGTGTCCGTGTACTGCCTGGTATACAGAGTGGGTGCTCAAAAGTGTTTTCTTGCAGAGTAAATGAATGAGTCTAAAGTAGTGTTTCTCAAGCTTGGCTACTCAGAATTATTTGCAGGAAGCTATTAAAAATACTGATGTCCAGGCATCACAACTAAATCAGAATCTCTGGGCATAGGGCTCAGGTTCTGGCACTTGTAAAAGCATCCCAGACAAAAGTGCCTCTATAGCTGTGAGCCGTCTGTTTGAAGGACAAGGGCTCACCTCAAGCAAGGCACTTTAGGAACTTTCCCTGAGAGGTTGTGTTCAAACTTGAGAGAGAGAGAGAGAGAGAGAGAGAGAAGGGGGAGAGAGAGAATCTTTCTCTTTATTTCTGGTGCCAAACGGAGGTGCCGTAAACCTAGAACTATGTGCAGCCATGTCAGCCACCGCTATGCCACCATTGCCGGCCATATAGAGGAAAGAATAGGACCAACTCGCAGGGAAGCTGAGCAAGTGCACAGGGGAGGGAGGGTATGGCAAGGAGGGGCCAGAAAAATGCTGATGATGTTGTGGGAGTCCCTGAGCCTAGTCCAATTCAAATGATCTTTTTTTCTGCTCAAACTGGTGGGAGCTAGGTTTCTGTCACAATGGAAAGAATCCTGACCAATGTTCCATCAAAGCAAATAATTGTGGGCAGGGCAAAGATGATTTAAATAGAATCCAGAAGACATAATACTAAGGCAGTGTCTTTATTGATAAACCCACAGTTTCAAAGACAGCCTCTTGCTAAACTAGAAATGATCCTTTGCTTCTCTTATTTCAGCCGATGTTAGTATGTTTATGAAGTGTCACAGTGAAGCACATCTTCAGCTGAACAAAGAAGCTTTAGATCACTTACTCTCTCAAAAAAGGGAACAGATTGGCACTGGAATCGCCCTGTACATTCATTACGGGGCACTGCATACGCCCATTGTTCTGTTCTCAGGGGCTGCTCTCCCAGTCTGGGATATGGAGAGAACTCCACACATGTGGTTGGATGCTGAGCCCTCTCTCATTTCCCTCTGCTCCACAATCTTAATTGCATGGCTCCTTGTGAGCTTTCAGAAGGGTACTAAAAGGGTAGCGACTGTGGCTTTAGAGGCCCTGATGAGCCCACAAGCTCTCACCTGAAGCAAAAATGGAGCAATAAGTAGGAAGTTGCCCAATATGCCAATCTCCAAGGGGCACCAAAAGGTTTCAGGAAATCAAAGATGGAGGATACTGTGTTTACGAGTGTGACTGATTGGGAGGTGCCGGGCTGTATGGAGCAGATATGAGGCCTAGTACGCACTTTCGGAAGTAAATTCCTAAACTCCTTCGTGCCTCAGATGCTGATAAACTCCACTTCACAGAACCCCTGACGCCAACATGCCTCAATCCTGGTTTATTCCTGCCTTCTCCTAAAAGTAAGCCATATGGAAAAGAGAAATGGAGGACAACACCCCAGGTAGATGTCTTGCTGGGTCTGACTTGGGCGTGGAGGCACTAAACAGGGACAGGACACATAGAATGGTACCGGGAAAGTTTATAAGCCAGGTCTCCAAGCTGAAGGTAAGGGCCAGGATATCCTGTTACCATTTGGTCGGCTCCTGCCACAAACAGCCACTGTGTTGTATAAATACAATCAGCCCTAGCCTTAGCCCAAGTCAAATACCGCTGTCGTTGATTTCTTAGACTTCTGGTGGTGCCATCTCTCTTTGGTGATGTGCCAGTGGTTGTAGTGAGCTATAGTGTGTTATTGCATTGGATAGAAAAAAAACAGAGCCATCTACCTTAGGGTAGTGCCCAAAACAAAGGAGTATTTGATCAGCCTTTCCATACAAAGTAATCCCAAAGACCTGTGCCGAACTGTCCAGGGGATGGCGAGTCTGGGCAACTGAGGGGCTTCTGTGTTGCTAAAGGAGAGTACGCGAGTTTGGGGACAAGGAGAATAGTTCTGTATGGTAGAGGAGAGGCCAGCCTTGTCCTCAGGGCCTTCCCTCTCACCCTTCACCCCTGCTCAGCTTCTCCAGTACATAGAGTTCACCAAATATTTCAAGCCTATAGGTTTGCAGGAGAGCCAAATGCTCATGAGGAGCTCCACATTGCCTTTCTGTCCAGCCCACAGACATCCGGCAGGCCATCCCTCCCTGAGGCCTCTCTCACAGGGGAGGGAGGGCAGGGTGGAGTCACCCTTCCCAGTACAAACACAACGAAGAAAACTGCACCACAGTCTATGTGATGCTTCTTTATTACTTTTATATTTCTAGTGTTTGAACCCCTAGTCTATTAGCGCTACCTCCCGGGGGCTTTCTGTGAAACTACTTGTGCTTTGATGGGGCTAACACCTCAGTAGAATTCTCCACCATCAACCAAAGCCCTAAAACCAATCTTACATCTATCCTTCCATTTGACAAGCTCTCTGAGACCTGGACCCACATTGTACACGCACATTCTGTGATTGGCTCTCTAATTGGAATGAAGAAGGTTTGGAAAGTGGAGGTCTGGTAATTCCATCTTCCCTACAATGAGCACTCTCCTCCTCATAGCACCTTGCCCGCCCCCGCCCCCACTCCTTAGGATCATTTCCTCATTTCACATTAGATCTCTAATGTGCACATGTGCACACATACGCATACACAATGAAATACAAATAGAGAATGATCTGAACAAGACAACAAAACTGTAAAGCAACTTAAAAAACTGAGAACATTTAAGAAAAATTTTAAGGGTGTGATATTCATTCTCTCCCCACCTCCAGTGTGACCTGAGTATACCTCTCCACCTCTGTTAACATTGAGGTTGGCCATGCTAGTAGATTTCCAATAGGATGTTAGTGGACATGACGTGAACAAAGGCATGAGATATTTTGTATGTCTGCCATCGCCGTGGAAGCAACGTGCTCAGCCCACTGAGCCAAGGAGGACCAGAGTCATATGGAGCAGAATAGAACCCAAGCTACAGCTTAGAGCCAAACCCAGTTTAGGTCAGCAAATACTCAATGCACAGACACATGATTATATTTTTAAGCCACTACATCTTGGGGTATTTTCTCTTAATACAAGTTTATTGTGACTAGAACTAAACAAGACAGGATGATAAAGATTTCCTGAAGCAAGATATGAAACCCAGAAATCAAAAGGCAAAACAACAACAGATTTAATCATGTATATTCTTAAAGCTCTATAGGGATTTTTAAGAAAACAATACCATAAATAAGCTTACAAAATTAATCTGAGTCACTTATGAAAAAATTATCTTTCACAGAGTGGAGATGAGATGGGGGAATGTGCAGAGAAGGACAGAAAGTGTAAAATACATGCGCAGTGATGATCCTTGTCCCTGTCATTATGAAGTATCATGCCCCCGATGACAGGGGTGGAAGCAATCATGGTGAGCCACCGCATAAGGGTGTTCACGATGGGGAGTGATTTCAGAATACATGATTAATAAGACAATGTCTTGAAAAGGGATTTCAAAGGAATACCACAATACTTCTTCCTAATGATTGAAATTGGGAGGGGGGACGTGAAGATGGGAACTTCCTATTTGGCTGTCTGTGTCTTTAATTCTTTTTGAATGACCACGTATTAGGTGTGGGTTTGGTCTCAGGCACCCTTGTGCCTAACTGCTCAATATTTAATAGCACCATTGTCATATGACAGCCCAGCCATATGCTGAAGACCTCCAGTGGCAGGAGGCCTACTACCCTCGACATTGCCCTTTTGGATAAATGCCATTGTGAGAAAGTACCTCAAGTACCTCCATATGTTAAAACCCAGTCTGCTGCCCTTTCTCCCAAGTTTGGTATAACTTTCCTCAGATGGTCAGTACATTTTATTTCTTCTTTATTTTCCCCACAGTGAGGTTTAGTTCACAGTAGGTGCACGTAATACCAGAACATACAGAAATGAAGATGTACAAACTCACCCTCTGATTGTAGCCTCTCAGAACTGCAAGGGAGATGTCATCATGTTAAATTCTCCCGACCACTTACTTCACAGAAAGGAAGGGACAGGGTCTTGCAGAGGTCTCAGAAGTGAGAGGTTAGCACCAGGACTCGCACACGGTGAGCTGACCTCCAGCCCAGTCCTCTTTCTTCTGCTGGACCCTTCCACAGACCAGCTCTAAAAACTGGTTGGTCCTTGGGGCTGTGAAGCAGCAAGAGAGCAGGATATGGTGGCAAGAGCATGAACTTTGGAGTCAGACAAATGTGGGTTCAAATTCCAGTCCTGGGGTTTGTACCAACTATAATTTTGGACACGTTCCTGAACACCTCTGTGTCTCCATGTCCTCAGTTATAAAATGGGGTGGTAACAGCTACCAGACAGAGTTACTGTGAGAGAAAAGATGAGTTAAGGTTTATAAAGCAGTCAGCACAGTGCCTGGCAGAGAGTGGAAACTAATTAAATGTAAACTCCATCCCCTTCTCTGTGGACACCTTGGTAGCTGAAACACTCCTTTTTGCATCCAGGAATTAACACCACTGTTAGGAGATTAATTCACAGCAAAGCACATGAAAACAGTGATTTAGAGCATGGCAAAAAAAACAAAAAAACAACTGTAATTAAAGTATCCAGTATTGTTTGATTATAGGGTTGGCTTCACTCACTTTAGCACTTTGTGGGCAGAGAGCAGGCAGCCTGGGGGCAAAGTGGCTTTGTTTTCTGGGAGGTTTCTGACCACTTCCCAGGGCCCTGCTGGGCTGTGATGATTCCTGTGATACTTGTTTTGTACTGAGGAGTTCTGACCTTAGTGGGGTGGAGTAGAGAGAAGGAGCTCACATTTATCGAACACCTTCTATGCATCAGATCCTTTAAAGGCTCATTCTCATTTTATTCTCCCAGAAATTCCAGAAAGTCACTACTCAAAACTGCATCTGATGACCAAGATTGCTGAAGCTCATAGATAAATTCAATAAGTTGCTCAGAATGTCATTCCCAGTAAGGGATGGAGCAAGAGTATTTTTCAAGTCTGCTGGATTCCAAAGGCTGTGTCCCACTTACCGTGCAGGCTGCCCCCTAGTTTGGGCACCAAATTTACAGCCACGTGAGTAACAGATACTGCTTTCGAGCACTTCAAATGTTACAGCCGAGACTGCTAGTTAACTATCTAATTCAATTCTCCCCTTCTTTACTAACAAAATTCCAAGTTTTTATTCTGAATAGCAGTATGCCTAACCATAGATTATTTCTCAGTTTTCTTTGCAGCTAAGGAAGCCCAAAAGATCGGAGAAATTATTAGTTGGAACGATGAGGAAAT
Source organism: Macrotus californicus (assembly GCA_007922815.1). Classification (NCBI taxonomy): domain Eukaryota; kingdom Metazoa; phylum Chordata; class Mammalia; order Chiroptera; family Phyllostomidae; genus Macrotus; species Macrotus californicus. The sequence continues at coordinate 56,853 of VMDR010001468.1, read as the reverse complement.
TTCCTAAACAGATAATGACCCATTTGAGAGACATGGCTTTATGTCCACTGTCCCCTCCATCTTCCCTTCTGCCTCCTCTCTAGGACATAGCCTGAGAGCTGGTGCCTGGCAGCCATGTTGAATCATGAGGTTAATGAGGCAACCTTGAGGAAGAAAGGCATTTCCAACGAGAGCAGAGCAGATAGGCAGAGGAAGCCTGCATCCCTGACAACTACGGAGCTGCTGTGTCAATACTGGATTGCCATTTTTTCTATTTCTTTTAAATGAGAGAAATAGGACTCTACTAATTTAAATCACTTTCTTTTTTGTTATTGCAACTGAACATAAACCTAACTCATACATCTACAATATCTTACTTAATCTTCCAACAGTTCTGTGAGGAAGGTATTATTTTTGTTCCCTGGTTTTTCAGGTGACATAACTAAAACACAGAGAGGTTAAGCAACCTGCCCTACATCACTGAGCTAGTAAGCAGCAGAGAGTGGATTTGAACCCAAGCCAATTTCTCCAATGCTCGGTCTCTTAATAATCATATTAGACTGCCTACTTGGACTAGACATCAAAGACTATTTTTCCAAGCTGAAAAACTTTCATGTCTCCAAGGAATTTTCCTTCAGAATCAAACTTTATTCTGATGGCTTAAGCCCTATTTGCATCTGGCATGAAGTTAGTTTTTCACTTTGTAAGAAATAACATTCTAATGGGTTTTTAAGGGCCCAGAAGACTTGTTAGCCATTCCCTGGCTGCTGCAGGACAAACTCATTAAAAACATCTGAACAAGACCAACAGAATTTGAAGGGCAACAAGAAAATGAGGAAGACGCACTGTGCACGAGGTTAGAGCATTTGTGCAGTAAATCACAATGCCAGAGGGCCCACTCACCCAACTGGAGCTGGGACGCTGTGTCCAGTACATTCAATCTGTTTGCATTCCCAGACCCCCTTGCTTGGGAATGAGAATTTCAATCACATATTTATTAAACCAGAATTTCTTTTAATAAAACAATTTAGATATCCCTGGAGTTTTCTATTAATGGGATTTTACCTTTGTGGAAAAGAGTTTGCTAAGCAAATGAATGAAGCAAATAAAATTGGAGGAGAAATGTTTACTGAGCTAAAGAGAACAAATTATTTTGCGGCACGGGGAGAGTGCCCAATTACAGTAAAATATGGTTTATCCAGACTTCTACTGAGTGGGACTTGCTATTAATTGGCATCTGTAAAATGGGGATAATCGTGCTGACGTTTCAGGATGGTGGTGAGGAACATGTGTGGTATACCAGGCAGAGGTGACCTAGCACAGTATCTACCACAGGGGCAAAAATGTGTTGAGATAGACTTTTATTCTTCTGTGGGCTCTAGGACCTAAGGCTGGCCACCATGTTCCTTCTTCTAACCTTTGGGAAGCAATCTGTAGAGGATACAGATGATTTTAAAAATAATGAGCAGAGAAGAGCAGCAAATCCTCAGTTGCCCTTAACAGCCCGGGCACAGAGCAGAAAGCACTGGCTTCAGTAGCTGCGTGTAATTTTGCAGGCTTTATGACTACCTGGTGTTTGGAAGCCCACCAGAGCAAATCTCCTAACCCCTGAACCACATCAAAAAGCACATGGTGGGCATCACTGGCTCCAGTACCAGATGGCCTGGGTCGGAATCCCTGCTCTCAACCTACTTGACAAAGTTAGTTAATGTTTGGTAACATTAACTAAATGGACCTAATTACATGGACCTAATAATAATACCCAGAGTTGGTTGTAGTGAGGGTTCACATGCAATCAGATAACACATGTGAAGGGTTAGAAGAATATCTACCGCATTGTTAGGCATTAGTAATTCACAGTCAGCGTTAGTGATTAGAATTGGTAGTGCAAAGCCTGGCATGGTTTTCATCCTTCCCTTCCTTCCATGGCAGCCCCACCATGGTGGCTCCCACTGTTGTGTGGTGGTAGGTAGAAGGGCAAGCTTCACATGGAAGTCCAGAGCCCAGCAGAGAGATAGACCCTAATGGAGACCCAGATGATGAAAGGTCTGGTAGGCTTCTGTTAAAATATTAGAGCTTAAAATTTGGAGCCAAGGCAACCTGGGTTTACATCCTGACTTTTCTGATGGTCTGCTGGCTCTGTGACCTCAAGCAAGATCTCAGAACCTGAGACAGTGCATGTATATCTATGTGTATCTGTGAATTTTCACTGATTAAAAAGTGTAAGTAAAACAACTCTTCCTCTTGTGAGCTTTGAACTTTGTAACCAGGGGCCTGCTCATTTCCATGGCTGTTCCGAGGTGATGAACACATTAGTTAGAGGAATGGTCCATGCAATTTAATTTAGAGAATCCCAGCGCAATAAACCAGTCCACACCTTAGAGGCTTAAAATAACAATCATTTGCTTAACTGATGACTCAGAGGGCCACTAGTTTGGTCTAGGCTCAACTGGACACTTCCTATGCTGCTCACAGTCAGTCAGGTGGCTGTGCTTCTGGCAATCAGCTGACTATTGGTCGGAGTGATGGTGACAACAGGACTTGTGTCTCTCATCGTCTGACAGGCTAGTCCAGGTTTGATTGCCTGAGGGCAGTCATGGGGCTGCAAGAGAGGGGAAGTCCCAGTGCAAAGCACTTTTCGAGTTTCCACTTGTGTCACAACAACCAAAGCAAATCGCATGGCCAAACCCAGGGTAGATACCTGGGGAACTTCCCAAAGGCTCGGATGCAGGGTAGTGTGAACCCACCACGAGCTGTTACCTCAACAATCCAACACAAGCGCCTTAGCACCTGCTCTGGGAGAGGTCACTCTGACACAGGCACCTTGTATCCATGAGGCCAACGTGACTTTCTTCTTAATGAACTCCGAGGAGAAATCATTCAGTCCCGCAGTCTGGACAGACAGCTGAATGATGAAATTCTTCTTTCCACCAATTGGAAGTTTGGATTTCACACATAGATTTTGTTAATATGCAAATTAGGGGCTCAGAAGAAGAGGTTGCTGAGTCTCTTTAAACATTGACAGTCTGTGAAGCTATACTTTTCCATCCCAGTAGAAATAGCCAAAGTCCAGCCCAAGAGAGCTCTGTTTCCTCATCCAAGGAGGTAGACAGGAAGTCTCAGCCCAAGCACCAGCTGGTCAGCTGTGAGGCTTGTGTGACTGTGGATCAAAATGCCTCTAGCAGTGGTGAACTCTATGTTGATTGGAGGTGATCAAGCACAGACTGGACAGCATTTTAAAAAAGTTATGTGAAGCTGTGGTTCAATTGTGTATGTATGAGGAGATATCAGAATTCTCATACTGCCCCTCAGATTTGCTCCTCTCACCCCCCCACCCTCTAGAGCAGGACACAGAGAAGTGGAATTGGTCCTTGTAGTAGGTGAAAAAGTCAGATTAGACTTATTCCACAATGGCATCCAAGTACTGTCAGATTCTCTAACTTCTTTACTCTTTTAGTACCAGGATCTCCTTTTTACAAAAGCTCAGAGAGATGAACATTTTCTCAAAGTCATCCCCAGTAACGTCTGAGTGGTTCCTTCACTATGTTCTTGGCGACCTGTTTCCTTCCCTTATTTCCTTCCATCAGTTATTAATTTGTTCAGGCTGTCACTCATTTCATGTTTATTCTTAAGTTTCTGTGACGTGTTAGGAAGGATAGGCACTTATTATCCTCAGAACACATGTGCACTTCAAGTTCCATGGCTGAAGGTTTGGGTGAGAATGAAATTAGGTAATGTATGAAAAATCCTTAAGCAGTATCCGGTATGTAGAACACACTTCATGAAGACTGGCTAATAGTATTTTGGGGAAATGGCGGGGTAGCCCTTGAAACTGAGCCTGAGCTCAGAGAATCTGAGATGCCCAGTCAGAAAGAACCATGTACAAAGGGTCAAAGGACAGTGACCAGAACCCTGGATCCTCGAATCCTATGGTGGTTGCAGGAACCCTGAGGAGAGTGAAAGACATCCTGAGCAGAGGTCACCTCGGGGAGCGACAGAGCAGGAGGCGCAGCCCTGTGCGGCAGCCCCACCCGGGCTCACCTCGTCCTCTCACCCCCACACCAGGACTGAGAAGTTCTTGAAGGTGCTGCTCTATGTCAGGACCGTGCATTCTGGAGCTTGCCAAGAGAACACATCGCTGAGACCACAGTGGGGACCTCTGCTCCCTCCTCTCCCTGCTATGTGTTCCCACAGCCTCCTTGGCCAAGATCTAAAAGGGCTCCATACAGGCTGTTTCTCACAAATGCCTCACACCTGGTACCCAGAAAACAAGTAGTTGTTGCCCTGGCAAACTCGGGGAGTGCCGTCACACCCAACAGCTGGCTACTTCATGCTGAGGAGGTAACAGCTAACCAGGTGGAATTTGGGCTGATTAAAGTCCTAAAAACCACGTCTGACCTCAGCCACCCCACAGCAGGGGGCACAGTTCAGGCTCTCTGCGTGGTCTCCTGGAAGCCCTTCTCCCTTGCCCACGGTGCAGATCCCCAAGGAAGGATGGGCTCTCTCAGCAGGGGCGAAGGCTGGGGAGGATGTTCTCTGAAAGAAGATCCTTTTCTGCAGTTGTTCAGCATTAATAGGCAGATCAGGCAATTCTTGAGTGTTGAATTGAGATTAGAGGTAGCAGAATGAAATCCACATGGAAGCCTCAGATGAAAATACAGAGACAGGTAGAACAGGTGGTCTTGAATTCTGAATAATCTGCAGCACAAGCCCAGCCCTGGCCTAGTCCTGCCTGATGTTCAAGGCGGACTCTTCTGAGCTCTGACTGGCTGGAGGCTCAGACCCAGAGGGAAGCATTGGGCGGAGGTTCCCTGTGAAAAAAGCCTTTCTCTCCAAAGCACTTTGCCACCTTGGAGCTATTGCTGTTCCAGAAGCAGGTTCAAGGAAACCAGGTAAAAGATTTGACACAAAGGAAGAAAGTGCCAGTATTTATTTATTTAATTATTTTTTCAATTGCAGTGTGCATTTAATATTATTTTATATTAGTTTCAGGTGCGCAGTGTAGTGGTTAGACTATCATCTACTTTACAAAGTGTCTCCCCTCCTGTTATTTCCAGTGCCCACCTGGCACCACTCATAGTTGTTACATTATTGACTACATTCCCTAAGCTGTACTTTATGTCCCTGTGACTATTCATAACTACCAACTTGTAGTTCTTAATCCCTCCACCTTTTTCACCCAGACCTCCAAACCCCTCTCCCCTCTGGCAACCATCAATCTGTTCTCTGTATCTGTGAGTCTGTTTTAGTTTTGTTTGTTCATTTATTTTGTTCCTTAGATCCCACACATAAGGGAATCATGGGCTTTTTGTCTTTCTCTGATTGACTTATTTCACTGAGCATAAGGCTTTCTAGGTCCATCCATGCTGTTGCAAATGGTGAGATTATTCTTTTTTGTAGTTGAATAATAATCCATTGTATGTATGTACCAATGCTTTTTTATCCACTGATCTATTGATGGGCATTGCTTCCATGTCTTGTCTATTGTTAACAAATCTGCAATGAACATAGGGGTGTATATATTTTTCAAATTAGTATTTTGTGTTTCTTTGGATGTATACCTAGAAGTGGAGCTACTGGGTCATAAGGCAGTTTCATTTTTAATTTTTTGAGGACCCCTCTATACTGTTTTCCTTAGTGGCTGCACCAACCCGCATTCCCTCCAACAGTGCCTGAGGGTTGCCTTTTCTCCACATCCTCTCCAGCACTTGTTCTTTGTTGATTTATTGATGATAAGCATTCTAACAGGTGTGAGATGGTATCTCATTGTGGTTTTAATTTGCATTTCTCTGATGATTAGTGATGTTGAGCATCTTTCCATGTGTCTATTGGCCATCTGTATGTCCTCTTTGGAGAAGTGTCTATTCACATTCTTACCCCATTTTTAAAAATTGGATTGTTTTTTGGTATTGAGTAGTATGAGTTCTTTATTAAATTTGGATATTAACCCTTTATCAGGTGTATCACTGGTGAATGTCTTCCATTTAAATAGGTTGTTTTTCATTTTGCTGATGGTATCCTTTGCTGTACAATGCTTTTTAGTTTGATGTAGTTCCATTTGCTTATTTTTCTTTTATTTCCTTCACCTGAGGAGATATAGCAGAAAAACAATATTGGTAAGAGAAGTATCAGAGATTTTACTGCCTATGCTTTCTTCTAGGATTTTTATGGTTTCAAGATTTACATTTAAATCTTTAATCCATTTTGAGTTTATTCTTATATATGCCGTAAAAGGTAGTCTGGTTTCATTTTTTTGCATGTATCTGTCCAATTTTCCCAATACCATTTGTTGAATAGACTGTCTTTGCCTCTTTGTATGTTCTTGCCTCCTTTCTCAAATATTAATTGACCATATCGGCATGGATTTATTTCTGGGGAAAGCCACAACATTTAGAGTCTGAGGGCTGAGGGCTTTTCATCCAGAATTCCATTTAAGTAGAGACCCAAAACAAGAAAATCCATACCATCCTTCATACAGCTTGGTGTCTGAGTTTACCAGATAATCGTTTTTCGTTCTCCCCGCATGGTTGTCTCTGCCCTGAATGCCCTTCTTCGGCATGTCCACATTGCAAACCCCATCTGTTCTTTGACCCCTAACTCAAATCCCACCCTCTCCATGAAGCCTTCCCTGATTCCTCTTTCACCCCTGCTGCCGCTACCCCATCAAAAATCATTCATCACATCCTTGTTCATTCTGTACCACAATTTCCTCATCCATAAAATGGGCATAATAATAGTACCTGTTCCATAAAATTATTGTGGGAATTAATAAGAACACTTAGAATGAAGCTTAACATGTAGAGAAAACTCATTAATTGTTGTTATTCATAGATGACTTCTATACTGTGAGGACTTTGCTATACTGTGAGATTTGGAGGCAAGGCAAGGATGGGGTCTTACTCATCTCTGCATTTCAGAGGGTAATAGATGGCCTTGATACCCAGCAGATATTCAGGCTTAGATAGTCAATGTCTGTGGGGTGAGTAAGTGCAGGAGTGGCAGGGGACAAAGAGAAGAGTGATCCTTGAGCCAGCAAACACACTGCTCATTAATCCTCCATCTGCCCAGCCATCTTTTTGGGCCACCTAATATTATGTCGCTATTGTTCAAAGCCAGCCAAACTGTCCCGGTGCTGGCTGCTGGCATCCTTGCTTTCAAACAGCCGCCGGAGAGGTGCTGCCCGCTGCTGCTGTGCAGGCTGACAGCATCATCAAAGCTGCCTTTGGGGCTTTACTCCTCAGGGGCTAGTGCAGGTGGAACCTGTACTCCTGGCAACGTGGGGGCTGCATGTGCCTGTGATCCCAGCCCTGCCTTGGGCACCCATGAAAGCCACATGAGTGGTGCACTTGACTTTCTACATTGTCTCTCATGCTGCTCAGCATGGACAGTTCGCAATAGATGTCAGACTTTGAATTTCTTATCATGTTGTTTATATCTAATAAGTGACTCACCCCGTTTTTTTTTTTTAAGTCAGCTTTTAAAAATACTGTGTTTGAACATCTGTCAAGGGCTGAGGATTAGCTGAATAGGCACTGGATGCCAGGATATTATATTCTCTCTTATCCTTTATACTGTAATTATCTTGATCCTCCAACAACTCAGCACCAGTTACCACCACTTTCACAGACTTGTTGTTGCTGCAAATTCAAAAAATTATTTTATTTGAATCTAAATTAAACTGATATGTAACAGGGTTTTTTTTTTCCCATGCTAAGTCTCAAAAAACAGTATCTGCAGATGATTAAAAAACAGTAAAACACGGACAATTTCAAAGTTTATTTCAAGAATAAACTCATGAAAATTCATCTAATTATGCAGCAGTGTACCAAAAATAATCTTTTCCAAACCTAAATTTGTTTAACAAAACACACAGTCAGCTAAGCCAAATGAAAGCGAACGTGTGTTTATGCCGTAGTCACCCCTCCCCCTGGGGCTCGAGTGGGCACGAGGGCTTGGCAGGGTTCAGAAGCCTGCTGGAGGTGTCTGTGTCCTGAGCTGCGCTTGTCATCATTTCCAATGGGGGGCCACTGGCATCCAATCATCATGGAAATAGGCCCTGTTGAGAGTGGGCTCTGTTTCTGGCCATATGCAGAGCTGGGGGTAGGAACTTAGAGCATTTTACTCTCAAAAACTTTGGGGACAGGAGATAATACCAAAGTATCATGAACACAGTCTGGTTGCATCTGCCATTTATTAATAATAATAGTGCTAGACCATGAGTTGAGCCTGTGCTCTGGGTCAGGTATTTATTTGAGGCCCTGACATTTGTTTATCAACTGATCCATAGAACAAAACTGGGAGCTGGCTGGTGTCGCCCCTACTTTACAGATACGGAAATTGAAGTTCAAAGGTAAATAGCCTGCCTGAGCTCACACAAGGCATTGGCTGAGCTGAGATGGAATCTGTCCATCTTCTGGAGCCATCTTGTCTGCAGTGCTGGCTGGGCCCTGGATTGGCCTCTTTGGGAAATGTGGGGATCCCAGGTCTCCCCACCCAGGCAAGTTCATTGTTACTCTCTGTACCTCAGTGTGCTTACCTGAAAGTGGAGGACACAAAACTTAGGACCCAGCAAAAATTTAAAAGTCATAAAATATTATCATTCCATTAGGCTGTGATCTTTGGAATTCAGGAATGTCTATTTTATTCATAATTTTGTTCCTCGTATTTCCCATAATAGTGGCCCTCACAGTGCTTAGCACATAACGTTCGTTGATGTGTGGGGAGTGAATGAGTAATACGTGCTCTTCCTATAAGTTGTTTGCTGATTCCCTGTCAGCTGATTCATCTATATAGTATCTTATTAGACTTGTCCCTCACTCACCAAGAATTAGACACTGGGTTCTGGACCCAGTGCCCCACTTTCCTAGCTGTGTGGCCCAGGCAAATTTCTGAACCTCTCTGAGCCTCTCTGTTGGAAAGGAATCCTAATGGCCTCACTCTGCTTTTCCCCTTGTGTGGTTGCGAGAGGGTCCTCTGATGTACAGAAAGCGCTGCCACACGCTGTCTGAAATGTCAGGACCACCATCGCTTTTGACGAGAGCAGGGAAATGAAGCTGAACCTCCTGGAGGGCGTGGCCAGAGGTCAGAGCATTGTGCTGGGGATTGGAATTGACTCTGAGGGGACCTAAAATCAAAAGTCTATATATCAGGTTCAAATCCTGTGTTTCCAGAAGCGTGTGGCATCCTGGGGTTTCTCACTCACTCTGTCCCTGGCCTCCTAGTGGCAATATTAGACACTCACTAAATATTTTTAAAATTTCATTCACTTATCTTAATTGGAATAAATGAATTGGGTTGAATTTAATGGGATGGTTTAAAACCTAATTAAAACCCACCTTCCTCATATACAAATAAAATAAAATCAAGCGTCTTTACAAAGTTCTGCGGTCCATCTCACCACAGCACCTTTTCTCTGACTGAAGCAGAGAAGGCGAGGAAGGAGCCTGGCTGTCGGAAAGGGCGACCGAGGAACACGTGCTTGGACCCCCAGGAGGAAGGGACCTGGGACTTGCAGGGAAACAGGAAGGCCCCATAGCCCTCAGATTCCCTGGAATGTGCTTTCCAAAACTGGCTGAACAGCGAAGGTCTTTTTCTCAGCGAATATTTTTTGCCCCTGTGGGCCTGGCTCTGTGCTAGGCCCTGTACTCATTTTCTTTCTCTGCTACCTTTGGCAAGTCTCCTAAACTTTCTGATCTTCAGATGTGAAACTGACATCATTTTATATGCCTTCCAGAGTTGGTAGGAGGAACGAATGAGATTAAAATGCTTAGCATACTACCTGATATATAATGATTACTTTAAAAGAAATAGTAATTAAAGAATTAAAGATTAAAAAAAGAAAGGAAGATCTCTGGATCTAATAGGGATACGTCGTAGAAAGAATTAATTATAGTTGGAGGTTGAAAGTAACACACGCATGTACAAAACACAGATGTGCTATTCTCCTGTTCGAGAACCTTCCATGCCACCATTCCGTTCCAAATGAGTCAGACTCCTGAGATCCTGGCCCTCCTCCAGACCTATTCCTTGTAACCCTGCCTCCCACCCCCCACTTTGGGCCCTTCTCTCTGCCACATGTGGGTTTGACTGGTTAGTTCTTGGAGAGATTGTGTTCGTTCAGGCCCCCTGCCCTTTTACAGGCTGCTCCCTGTACTTGGAAAAACCCCAGGAATTCAGCCAGACCCAGCTGAATGTCAGACTCTCTGGGAGACCTCTTGGCCTTGACTTCCTGTCCTGGCTGAGTTTTGTGTCCTCCTCTTGTTCCTGCAGCATTTAGACTGACCGTTGGTGAGATGCTCATTCTATGACCATTTTCCAGTAGACCATGAGCTCCTCAAGGTCTGCCCTTCAGTGGAAGCCCTACCCTTCACTGACCCTGGGGTGCCTGTGGTCTCCTGACACCCAATGCCTGACCCAAGGCCTTTCGTGATGGAAGGGAAAGAGGGAGGTAAGCAGACAGGCGGGAAGAGATGAAATTCTGGACAGCAGAATTTCTGTCCCAAAGGCAAGGCTGGGTCCAGGGATTGGCTACTAAGACTCACTGGGAGAAATCCGGAAAACAGAACAAAACACACATATTTCCCCTCTCCTGAGATTCGGTCAGCCTGTAGACCCAGGCAGAGGTGGATTTACCTTGAAGGTAATGAAGCTTTTACTTCAGGACTCTTCACCTACACAGCCCATTCCAGGGCCCTGCAGAGAACCCCAGCAACTTCTTGTTCATAATTTTGTATATATTTTTAAAAGGGCCCTCTATGTGGAAGGAGCTTAGGCCCCACAAAACCTGACACAACCTCTGGCTCAGATCTGAGTTTTAATAAGCTTGTCAAGTGATTCTGATACACAGCCAGGGTTGGGACTCACTTGCTACTCTGTGTGTCATTCCCAGGCCAGAAGCATCAGCATCCTGGGCAAGCATGTTAGAAATGCAGAGTCTCACCGCCCCACACACACCTGTTATATCTGAGTCCACATTTTCACAAAACTCTGGGCTGATTCACATGAAAAAAAATCACATTCAAAATAAAGTTTGTGACATGTGGTTCTGGTAGCATCTCTAAGAGAAAATATTTTCCCAGCTCTGAGATCAGGGAGGCCTTCTTCGAGGAGGTGACCTCTGAACTGGGCCCTAAGGTGAAAGTGGTAGTGTGTGGAGTATATCCCAGCAGGGGGAGCAGTATCAGTAGACTCGCGGAGATGGGAAGTAGGCATATGTGGACCAGTCATCTGGAGGCCTTTGGGCTGAAAGCAGACACAAGCAATGGTAGGTAAGCTGCCTGGAGTGAGAATGAGAAACTCAGGCAGGCATGGGGGCACACGGCTGCTGGGTTAGGGCCTCCAGATCTAACAAGTAGCCTTTGTGTCTTGGTCCAAAACACAGACATCAAGCTGCAAAAGCAAAACTTCGTCTGGGAGAGAGAAGTGGTCACCAATGTCCATTCACACTCAAGCACAGGTCATTTATGTCCAAGTCTTTTCTGAAAGAAGTAAAGGGAGGGAAGGGGCAGGAACCCAGAAGAGAGGGCTGAAAAAGATGACTGGGAGGCACTCATATTTTTTCCCACCCAGGAGGGCTGGTGGGAGTCTCAGTACTGTTCCCACACTGGGAACTCCACGAATATTTGCTGATTGTAGCTTACAGAGGAGAAGGTGCAGGTGTCCTGTGAATTCCCCATCATTCCCCACTCCCTCCAGGCTCTACCTCTGCAGCTTCCTCTGTTTAGCTTGTTCCTGTAGCCCCAACAAAACCTGCCTGCGGAGCTGTAAGGAATACTAAGGGGGTAATATAGCAAAGCACCAGGGATATATCAGGACCTGAAAAACTACATGCACATCCAATCCTTTGAACCTTGGAGTCAGAGCTCATGGTTCATCCATTTTCTACGTTATACCTGGTTCAAGATCTAATACATAGTGGTTTTTCAGTGAATGCTTGATGGAAAATATAGCCAAAATATCATCTAATGGGAAACTCATTATCATTTGGCCTTATGGTAAGTTATGTCAAAGTTGTGATACTATACACATTTTAAAATGCACAGCAGTAACATTTTCTGTGTCACTCACCATGCTGAGCATTTTACAGAATTGTTTTATTTGGCCCCAGTGCTCAGAGATGTTGAGCACCTTGCTCAGAGTCCCATTGCTGTTAAGAGGCAGAGCTGGAGATAGAACTGAGCACCAGATAGAACTGAGCTCAAAGCTGTACCTGCTGCAAAGCTTCTTATGGGTGTCCCAGCTAAAATAAGTTCCACTAGGAATTGTGTATTTGGCTTCTCCTCACCTTATTCAAACGATAGGGAGAATCAATGTTTCATACTGATGGAATCGTAGGCTCAGGGTCAGAGACGGAAAAAGCACGAGGGATGATCTGGTTCAGTGCTGCTTCCTACAGGTGCTAGAATGGAGGCCCAGAGAGGTTGCTTGACTTGCTCAAGGTAATACAACGTGGGAGTGGAAGGTTAGGCTCTGTGTTAGCTTTCTTGGCTCTTTTAACATGGCTTTTACATTAAGATAAAAATGAGCATTAAAAACCAAGTTATCTTGTTTTGCTCTACCCTCACTTCGTCACATCCTTCCCCCTGCACCAGCTCTCCCTCTCTTTTGTGTTTCTTTATTCATTTATGCATTGGCTCAACAAATATTTATTGAGGCACTATAGTGAAGTCAGTTATCTTCAGGACAGAGACGGGAATTTAGGAATAAAAGAGTTAGACCTCAAGAAAGAAAAAAGAAAGAAAAGGGAACAAAAAATAATGGAAGTAGAAAGGAAAGAAGGAAAGGAAGAGAGAGGGGCCAGGGAGGCAGGAAGGAAGAGTGGAGAAAAACAACTTTCACTTAGCACTTTCTCTGTACCTTCTCAGTATTTTCCATGTATTAGTTTACTTCAGCCACACTGACATGCTATGAGGTACTCACTACTATCACCCTCATTTACAGGCGAGTCCCTGTGTCACAGAGACCTTAAGTAAGTTGTCCAAGGTCAGAGAGCCAGTCGGACCCCAGAGACCTTGTTAGAGAGTTGTGTTGAAGTGTCCTTCAGTTGCCCTGATGGCCACTGGAAGGGAAGGGGATGACAACAGTAGGGACAATAGTGTTTCCAGGAGTCCTGTATCATCTTTGTCCTCACTTGTTTTCTGAAGAAGCATCCTCACGAGGTTTGTCATGGACCCTCAGGCCCAGGGCATGAAGGGGGACCTCATGCACGTAGGACAGCCTAACAGAGCAGCCTAGAGGGTGAAGGGTCATGTGATTTAGAGCCACTAGAACTGGGATTTAGCTGTGTTCCTGCCACTCACAGCTGTGACATAGGTGAGTCACTTCACATCTTCAACTGTATGTGTCTTTATCTGGAAAATGGGAACAATAGTCAGTTCTACACAATGTACTTGAGAGGATTACATTTAGGGGAAAGCAGTTTGTAACATCAACCCTCCTCTGCTTATTTTGCATAAATGTTTGTTAAAAAAGAGAGAAAGAAACTGTCAGGGGCCTGAGTTTAGGCTGAGCATGACAGAGATAATCCAAAAAAGAAGAAAGGCTTAGTGGTAAGGGTAAGAGGATGGATTATTTTGAAAGAACCAGAAAAGGGCCAAGGGGATGGTTAATTGCCTCTGGATAAAGGAGTTACTATAGTCATTCATTCATTCATTCATTCACTGAATGAATATTCGCTGTGTGTCTCCTATGTGCCAATTATATTGCTATATGTTGGAGTACAGTGGTTGACAGAACAAGACATGGTCCTGATCCTCTTGGAGCTTGCAGTCTGCAGAGAGTCAGACTGAACAATTTCGTACAGAACTGAAATGCGTTATTATAAACCGTGACATGTGCTATGAGGCAAAGGAAGAGAATTTTCTATAAGAAAGAAAAACAGTATTGAGTAGGTGGGGGGACACAATGGAGGACTTGATGTGCTATTTTCCCTTCCCTTCCCCTCTACCATATCACATCCCTCCCACGTGACCATACCTCCCACCACCCACCTCTGCTGGTCAAAAGATCAGAGGTCCCTGCTCCACACAGGTTTGCATGATCTTGCTTCAGGGAGTATCTTAGATCATTCAGGCTGCTATAACAAAATTCCACAAACCAGAGTGGCTTATAAACAACAAACATTTAGTTCTGGAGTCTGGGAAGTCCAAGGTCATAGCGCTGGCAGGTGCAGTGTCTGCAGAAGACCCATCCTCAGGGATAGTACTCTTCTCACTTGACCTTGTGTGGTGGAAAGGGCCAGGGAGCATTCTCAGGACTCTTTCATGAGGGTGCTAATCCTATTCTTGTAGGCTCTGCCCTCATGACCTAACCACCTTCCAGAGGCCCCACCTTTTGATACCTTCACCTTGGGGGTTAGGATTTCAGCACATGAATTGGCAGGGGCATAGCATTCAGACATAGCCATGAGCAATCTTTTGTGTGCCCAAGAAAAATATGTGCATATACCCAAGGTGTTAGGCTGCCTTCATAGTCGGCCTTGGCTGACTTTTACTTATATATTTAAAAAAGTTTGCAACAGTACGATGATTTGAGTAAGACAGCCAGAAAGGTTTGCCTGGAGCTCAGGATACACGTTCTAAGAGAAGACTCAGGGCATGCCTGGCTCAGAATGAGGTCAGAGTTCCAGGACCCTTCCAAAGCTAGAAACAGGGACAGCAGCCATTCTCTGGAAGACCGATGTCTGGTCCAGTCTGAGTGGCCAGAAACAACCCTTCATACCCCAAGGCAGTACTTTTATACCCCTAAGGGGAGCTGTAGGCAGATGGGGGGAAGGGGGTTGCCCTAGAACTGCTGTCTCCGGAGGGCCAGGGTCCAGTCACCTCCCCTAACAGTGCAAGCCTGAGGATCCCGGCTTCGGGTGGCCCCGCTGAGTTGCTCCCACACAACCGCAACACGGTACTCAGAATAAACTTGAACACAGCTGCCAGGCAGAGAGACCCGAGCGCTACCAGCTAAGCAGAGCCCCGGCCCCCTTGTCAGCGCAGCTTCGGAGGCCTGCCACGCTCGGCCCTGCAGTTCCCAGCTACGGACAGTAGGTGGCAGTGGGTCGTGAGAAATCGCGGTCCTCGCTGGGTCGGGGTTCGGGAGACCCAGCCTGGATGAAAACGTGGCTGGGCTTCGGCCACGCGGGAGAGAAACGCCCCCCGCCCCCGGGGTGGGGCGTGGGGGCTCCCCGGGACTCAGCGGCTTCTGTCCCAGCGGAGGTCAATGAGGACCTAGAAGGCAGCGCAGTGAGCAGATTACAGAGGGCTCCCTGGGGTGCCTGGTCCCCCTGTGGCTGTGCTGTCAGGGGAGTGCCTGTGGGCCATGAGCACCCTGTTGAGGGCCGTGCCCACTGCCTCTTTAGCCAGAAAGTGTGCCAGGCGTGGGAATTTACTTCCAAGGAAAATACTTGCTTTTAACTGAAGGAGGAACTGCTGTTCAGAGAGGTTAAGAGACCTGGCTGTGCTGCAGAGCTCTGTTTTAGTATCTGAGCTGGGTTAAAAACCCAGTCCTGTGCTCTAACAACACTCAGTGCGGGGCTTCCCTGTGACAAAGGCCTGGGTCTAACGTGGGGTGGCCTCTGGTCTGAGTTCATGGTGAAAAACTCTTAGCTCTGCCATGGGGTGGCCATGGTCTGGTTTCCCTCCACTTCGAGGCAGTGTCCAGGCAGGGGCATGGCTGCGATGGCCTCTGGGTGGCCTTCAGGCGCTGGATTGCTCCCGGAGCCCTATGTGCACTACCTCCCCAGCCCAGGTTCTTGTGAGGCAGTCTCCTGAGCGAGGAGCCAGACCAGAGAGGCTCTGTAAGAAGTAATACCGGGTCTCAAATCTTTTCACCACCTCTGACATTTTAAAGTACGTTTCCTCTGGGGAATTGTTAGGTCTTGACAGGCAGAGGAGTGTTTACATTTAAACACTCCTGAGTCTTGGGAGAGGTGACTGGCAAGAGTGGGCAAAGCCAGTGGTGGGTGAACGTGGTCTTGAACCCCAGGTCTCCCCAGTAGGAGCAGGGGTGCTAGTGCTGGCTCTCCTACGGGGAAGGTGGCTGCCTGCCTCTTCTATTCCCCACCGCAGGCAGGCAGGCAGGCAGGCAGGCAGGATCAGCGGACAAATTAATTCATGCTATCTTTACATTATGTATAATGCTGCATGATTTTATTTTGCTTCATTCCCGAAATCTTTTACAGTAATTAGTAGCCAAGTAAAATATAAAAATTAATGCAATATAACACTTTAATGGTAATAATACACCATCCTGTCTAATTAATAAAATCTGTTGTTTCCAAGCACGATTATTTATTTGACAAATTGATAGCACACATCCTGTTCATACCCTCTTTCCAAGTTCCCATCCTTTCAGTTTATTGAATAAAATTGTAACAGGAAAATAAACAGATTGTCTTCTGACCTGACAGGCAAGTGAGAAATAAACCCCTCACTCATACATCTCTAATTGTTCTCCACAATATTCTCTAACACATGTCCAGATTGGTTAGAAATGAAGCTTGATTTCTCCCTCCCCTGTCCCCCCTTAATAATTGTTTCTCCTTATTTTAGGGAAAAGCAACCTAGCTTCCCTTTCCCTCTGGGTAGTGTTTACACTGGGACAGTTTGGGGAAATGAATTGTGTGACTGTTCAGAGATTCCCTTCGCTCTCTCATGGAGCCATTGCTGAGATCTGCGGGGAGAGGAGGACCGGGCTGCTCTGGCTGCCGCTGCCCAGGAGCCCTGAACCCACCTGGGAGAATGCAGGAGAGGCTCACAAAGGGAGTGGGGAGGGGACAGATTGGAGGATTGTCGTCAGGAGTTGGGAAAACAAAACCTGGAAAAGGCTGAGGGCAGGACACTCGGGGGCGGCAATATTTGGGGTGGGGCAGGGTGAGGAACACCGTCCAGTGTTACTATGTGTGGATCTTGGCATGAAACACTGATCTCGTCAGAAACCTGAATGTGTGTTATTTTTTGTATTGCGGGGACATCTTTCTACGCTAAGTGTGAAAATATGGAAGCATTTTAAGCTATAAATAGGGCCTCAGAGACAGAGGCACAGATACAGAGAGACACGGAGACAGAAAGAAGGAGACAGAGGCAGAGTGACACAGAGAAAGAGCAAGACAGAAAGAGATAGAAAAAAAAAATGGGGAAGACTCACCATCTGCAGGTTGTTTTATCGCATTTTTCTCTGAAAGAAAAACTGTGATGTGATCTGCGTTCGGAGAAAAGCTGTGCTATCCCCAGCTTTCAGGCTACATTTACTGTAATAAAAAAGGGAAAACATCTCCAAGTGCATACAGGTGAAGGAAGTCACCATCTCACAGAAACAGGCCTCGATACACTCAGAGAGATGTGCACATACACACACTGCAGACACAATGACACACCACAGATGTGCACATGCCCTGCTAGGCCTGGCCATTGCATCAGTGCACTCATGTCCCCATTGTTGAGTCTTCCTGGGTCACCACAGTGTCCCCTACCTTCCCTCGAAGTCCTAATACTCTGATTCTGCACTACCATTTTGTGTGTATGCGTTATTTTAATAATAATTAAAAAGCATTTAGATAAGATTTGCCTGAGAGCCTTGTTTAGCCTCTCTGGAAGTCCATAAAGTAGGTGGTCACTTCAAGGTTTTTGCCAAGGCACAGGTATACAGAAGGTGATTGATAAGTACAGTTAAAGTACTTCACCTTTTATAAAGTGCTTCCCTATGCGTCATTTCTAGGCAGGGGCTACTGTACCCACTGTCTAGATCAGGGAACAGGTAGCCTCTTTCCAAGAGAGTATTCACTGAAAAATAATATTTACTGAACATTTTATGTGGGTCAGATACTATCTAAAACTTTATAAGCATTATTTTCTTTAATCTCCATGTTAATTCTCCAAGAGATGGCTTTGGTTGTTACTCCCAATATGATAGAGGTGGAGACTGATATTCAGAAGGTTTGTATAATTTGTCTCAAGTTACACAGCTAATATATGATGGGGCTTGGGTTTGAACCCGCATTTGCCTGCATTTACAGTTCCCCCAAGCCAGGTTCTAGTCCCAGCTCTGATATTCAGCAGGTGTGTGACTTTAAGCAAGTAAGATTTCTGGGACTCAGCTGTTAAACCATTGAAAGTCTCACCTCATGGAGTTGATAGGAAGGTTAAAGGAGACAATTTATATACATATTAATACATACATACATGTGTGTGTGTGTGTATATATATATATATATATATCTCCATCCCAGTAGAGTGCTAGGCATGCATTAGGAGTTTAACAAAATCCACTTTTTCCTTCAATTTTCCTTTTGTCCTTCATATGTCAGCCTCCACCCCAGAAATTGCCTGAGAGAAAACTCCCTTGGCTGGTGCTGTACCTAGAGGCAGCTCCAGGTTCCAAGCCTCGATTTTTTGCAAAATGAGGAAATAACAGCTTTTTTTGTGGAGACAAAATGAGTTAAAGCATGAGAGGTCAGCACAGTGCTTGGTATATAGTTGGTGCTAAATCAATGTTTGTGAAAGAAAAGGGGGGGGTAGGAAAGAAACAGGAGAATGGTACCCAGCGCTCAGAAAGGACCTGTGCTCAGCAGCTCCCAGGGCCTGGGCACAAGGCCCACTCTGGCTCCACCAGCGGGCAAGACTCTTCCAGTGGATGGTGGGTGTCCTGTGGACCTGTTCGGTGCCATCGATGGCTATGTTTTATGATGGATCTAATTAAGCTCTGTAACGAGGGATCATGAAATGACAATTCTCCCAGAGCCATCACTCATTAAAATACTATTTCAGGAGATGACATCGTTCCAGCCTTAATTGGCAGGGTTCACGTGACTGGAATCCCATAGGAGAAGAGATGCCCCTTGACATAGTCTGGTCATCTCTGTGGTAGGGAGCTTGGAAGGGCCCCAAGAGGCACATTTCAACAGCCCAGGCCCCGCCTTTGCTACTTTGGTGTGCTCCCATCCACAGGTGAATTGTGGGGAATGGACCTGAGGCCGGCAGCCTGCAGCTGCGCAGAGGCCTGTATTCAGAATCAGAGGCCAGGGCCTTTCCATCAGCTCCACCAATGTGTAGTCGTTAGGCTGGGGAAGTGACTCTTCTGGTTGAGGCCTCAGTTTCCTCATCTGTAAAGAAGCCTTCCTGATGCCTTCCCTGCCCACCGCACTGAGTTCTTTGGAAGATTAAAGACCACAGAGAGCTTGTACAGCAGCAGAAAGAGCGTAGACTTTACGGTGACAGTCTCCAGGTTCAAATCCCTGTTCTATGACCCACTAGTTGTGTGACTCTGAATAACGTACTTAGCATCTCCAAACCTTGGGTTTCCTCATGTAAAAAAGAATCCGTGATAGTACCCACTTCAGTAGGGTTCTTGAGAGGCTTTTAAGAGGTTTATGTTCAGCTTGGTTTCCTAGGATCCTGGGGACACACAGATGAAGAGACATGGCAGTTTTCGGAGGAACCCTTTCATGCCTTAATATCTGCAGAATAACACGTACACCAAGGACAAATTACAAAGAACATTTGAGTCACCTCTGCTGGCCATATCCCAGGATATGTAAGGCAGGAGGTGGCATTTTAACTTGAAATAGGAGAACTATTTCAGCTGAAAAAGAGAAAAAAAGGGTGTCCCAGGATAAGGGAGTTAGTATGAGCAGAGGGTCTGGGGGGGTTGGAAAAAGTTGGTATATTCAGAATATAGTGAGCAGATAGAAGTGGTTTGTGGGTGAATACAGGGAATGATGTAGCGAAAGAGAGAAACAAACCTAGAGAGGCAAGCAGGAGACCGGTTTTTGGAACTGTGAAGTACAGTGCAAAGCATTTGGACTTTATTATGAAGGTCACTGAAACGTCAGAAAGGATGAGTTTAGTGAACTCTCATTACAAAGTTTGGACCTCACAGAAGGAAGGCAGATTCAGGTTCTGCCAACAAAGCTGATTTGGAGCCTGCAGAGTGAACCTTATCTGTCCATCAAGACCAGGATGACCTCAGCCCCCGTGGGCTTAGTGCCGTAGCCTCCTGGGGGGCCACCTGAGAAACCAAAATGGAAATGGCCCCTTGAATCTGGGATGGCTGGTGTCCCAGAGAAGAAGACTAGGGGAAGGAAACTAAAATTACTTAAGCTGTTAACATGCATCAGGGAAGTGACATCTAATTCTCATAATACTCTCAATTAGGTGTGATTGTCCCCACTGACAGAACCATGCATTTGAGTTCTGGGAAGGGTCGTGGCTTCGCCAAGGTGACCAGCTCATAAGGGCAGAGCCAGTGCCAGAGCAGTCTCTCTATCGCTGTGCGCTTGTTCCCCAAAGGTTGTCACATCTAGGACTGAATTCTCTTGCCCATGGACACCTTACATCAAGTAACTTTCCGATAGAAAACAGAGATGCAGTTCCGATCTGACAGGAGTGGTGCTGAAGAGCGTTTCTTTCCTGGAACTCTGGGACAGAATTGATGGCCAGGTTCCAATCTGTCTTTCCAGAAGCCATTTGCCTTTGCTCCTCTTGAGTCCAAGGACAGATGTGACCGTTCCTGGCCCTTTGATTTTTGAGGGGGTAGAGAGATGGAGAGTGGAGCCATTTTTCTATTACATAATAAAATCATTCCCTTAACAAAAAAAGGTAGGGCACAGTTTTCAATTCAAGTACTCTGTAGGAAAAAAATAGAGAAAAATATGTAGTTAAAAATATTTGAAGAAAGGAGACACCCTTAAATGTGAAATTGTTCAGAAACACGTATTTGTAACAGGATTTAAAGTGTGCATGACAGCTACTACTTACACTGTTTAAAAAGTTGCAATTAGTACCAAAAGGCTTGCATGAAGAAAACATCATATCATGGGCGTATTTATAAAACAACTTCCATCAGCCAAAGGAAAAATGGACAGAACTCTATTACATGCTTTTTATATTTGAAGAGCAATTTCTAATAATATATCTAGAAGCCATTTCTGAAATTGACTTAGTGTGCATGATCTGGGATTAATGTTTTCTGCAAAATCACATGCTCATCTGAACATAAACATTTTGCACTTCCGTTCCACCTCCTGGTTCAGAAGAATGCACCTTCAATGTGTAAAATGATCTATCAAAATTAATTGTGAATGCCCTAATCCAATCAAGTCCACCTCATTAGGCAAACATTTAAATTATTAAGTTAAATAGTGGGATATTTCAATATAATCTTGTTATGCTATTTTTATGGCAGTGCAAATGCTGTCTGCAGATGGGCTCAGCTTCCCACTATTGTTGACTGTGCTTAGCACCTCTGTCGGGGGATTCCGGTCACCGGACCTCACAGGTGTGTGACATTGGCCAGTCACCATCACTCACCCTCTCACTCTCCCCTAATTCCTGATGGAGCACCTACTGTGTGCCAGAACTGGAAAGCTGCGGAAGGCCTTCAGGATTATCTGGGCATCTCTTTCTACAGATGGAAGAGCTGTGTCCTGAGAGGCGGGCCACACAGGAAATTGGAGGCAGAGCTGCATGGAGGCCTCCGCGCTCCTGGCTCTGCTCTTCTATTTTACTCTACTGAGTTGGTTTCCCTGTTCGCCCCCCTTCTACTTAGATTCAGATAGAAAAATAGAAATAAACCAGATCAGGCCCATGCTGGACATACGTGAAATAATTAGTAGTTTGCAAAACGACTCTTTTATTCTCCCCCCTATGATACAAGATGTATTGCCAACCTGACTGCTCCTCACAGAGCTTTAAATAGCTTGGCCTTTCCAAATTCCTTCGGCCAGCAAACAGCTATTCATCATTCGATACTTTCTTGAAGGCCAGACTAACAGAGAAATGTTTGGAAGAAACCGGCTCTGGATGTTTCAGGCTCCATCCCCTAAATTAGTCTCTGAGTATATGTATCTTGCGGGAGGAAGAACAAAGAGGAAATAGGCAGAAACTGAAGTGGGCCTGAGGGTTAGCCATCACAGGGACTACATGCCCATAGCAGGGGGCTTCGTGGGAGCCAGAGAACACAATCCTGTCCTCACCGGAGACCCCTTCCCTTGTTTCTCAAGGCAGCTGTCTGTGTTCATGGTAGCTAAAGAGTCAGACTGTACCCCAACCCTGGAGGCAGCTTGAAAGGACCTCTAGACTCTACCCTACTTGTGGCCAAAAAGGGAAAGGAAGAATTTGCCAGTATTCCTCTTCGGTGTTAAGCTGAAATGTGGACACGGTTCTCTTTTTCTTATCCCTGGGGCAAGGCTGAGTGGGGAGAGAACTATCACAGACGTTTCTAAGAGGGGGCCAAACCTCTGGATGACCCATCTTGTGGAGTTCAGCTGGTCCTCTGACTCAGGCCCCAGGGCACATTATGACTTTCATGGGCCTTCGGGCACTTTTGCCTCCATGGGTTCCTCCCTCTGTAAAAATACATTTAAAAAAAAATTTATTTATGATTTCATTGATATAAAGAGAAGTTTGTTAATATTATAAAATAAAACATTTTCTTTGACCTAGAAGTTTTTTTTCTGATTTTTAAATGAAATTAAAATGTTTTCATGGGCCCTTAAATGTATCATGGGCCCTGGGCACTGTGCCTACTGTGGTTAATGGATAAACCAGCCCTGCCAGGCCCCAGGACAGCAAGGCCGAGGGCAAGAGAGCTTCCTGCTCACCTCAGTTTGGTGGAGGGGCTCCAATTATCAACCCCAACAGCCTGGAAATACCTAGAAATACTCAGCTTCTTTGGAACTGGACAAGAGGGAAAACTCTGTCTCTTGTCCTCTCATTTCCTGTCTGGAGACAAGTTGAAAGTTGTTAGTGTGAGATGTCACCCTCTTTAATAGCAATCAAATTTAGGTTCTCCGAGGTCACCACCAGAAGGAGGATAACCTGTCTTCTTTTCTGCTCATGGCTTGATTCCTCCTGCTACTATCACACCTCATGGGGAGCCACAGCCTTCCCACACTAAAACAGGGCTTAGCCAGGGTTAGAGCTGTTGAAAAGACCTCTGAAGGGGAAATTAGGCGTAGAATACTGTGAAACCATGATACAAAAGGGCCCATAAGAACAGAGGATGTCTGTAGCTACAACTCAGTAGAGGGACCTGAGCAGCCGTGGCGGGGTAGGGGTAGGTTGGGGCACAGGTGAAAAGACGAAGGGATCAAAAAGTACAGATCGGTGGTAACAGAATAGTCATGGGGACGTAAAGTGCAGCGTGGGGAATAGAGCCAATAATATTCTAAGACCTGTGCACGGCATCAGATGTATCGGGATGATCACTTAATAAGTTATCTAATGTCTAATCACTGGGGTGTGCACCTGAAACTAGCATACCAATGGGTGTCAACTGTAATTGAAAAATAAAACATGATTTTAAAAAGGATGTAAAAAATAGGTAAACAAAGAGCTATAAAACTTGGAATTCGAGCATCTGCACTAGTGGTAGGAGTGTGAGTTGGCCCTGGGCATTGTGAACTTTAGAGAGTATCTGGCAGTGTCTACTAAAGTTGAATGCACATGTCTTATGACGCACTGTTTCTACTACTGTGTACTAGGCCAAAGTCTGAAATTGCCAGTGTTTGACTGTTTTTGATCTACAAAAATGCCAATTTAATGCGACTCCACCTAATATATAACTCCCAGAAATGCATACATATGCTCTTCAAAAGTCACATATAAGAATGGTCAAGCAGCACTCTTCATGATAATCACACATGGAATGCTGTGCCAAAGCCCATCAGCCATAGAATGAATAAATAAATTATGGCTTGTTCATAGAACAGTGTGTGCAATAAGGGTAAATGAATTTCAACTGCACACAAGTTGGATGGATCTCACAAACACAGTGCTGATTGAAAGAAGCCAAACACAAAAGGGTATATATTGTATGATTCCATTTACATCAAATTAAAGAGCAAACTCTACTAATCCATGGTGTTAGAAGGCAGAAAGGGGTGGTGACGCTAGCCAAAAGGGACTTGGTATTGACCTAAAAGGCACATGAGGGATGCTTGCTTGATCTGAGGACCAGTTTCACGGGTATGTGTGCACTTTGGGAAAATTTACCAAGCTACGATGTATGAGTTGTACCCTTTTCTACAAGTACATTTTTCTTTCTTAAAGAGATTTTGTGAAGGAAGGAAGGAAGGAAGGAAGGAAGGAAGGAAGGAAGGAAGGAAGGAAGGAAAGAGAAAGAAAGAAAGAAAGAAAGAAAGAAAGAAAGAAAGAAAGAAAGAAAGAAAGAAAAGAAAGAAAAGAAAGAAAAGAAAGAAAAGAAAGAAAAGAAAGAAAAGAAAGAAAAGAAAGAAAAGAAAAGAAAGAAAAGAAAAGAAAGAAAGCCTGAGCTGCAGAAGGACTCAGGCAGCTGTTGGAGCAGAGACAACAGCAGCTGGCTCCAGGAGGGCCTGCGCTCTGCCCTCCAGTTCCCATTGTGCCTTAGTAAATTTTGGAACCATTATCTAATATGGGCTCCTTGCCAACCTCTTCACATGCTTTATTTCACTTAATCCCCAACTCAATTTTGAGGTGGATCCTACTTTTATGACCAGTGGATGGAGAAACTGGACAAACTAATGCTTAGAGAGTCTAAATAACTCGCTCAAAGGCACACTGCTGTTGAATGACAGGCCGGTATTTGACCCCAGGACCATATTTCTCCCAAGCATTCTTCATGTCTATGCTCCAAAATCAAAGTAATCAGGATCACCCCAGAAAACATTATAACTCCCTTTGATTTGGGCCCAGGTCCTGCCTATCTGGACCCCACCTTCTCTCACTGGTCCCTGTTCTTGTCCCTGCCCATCACCATGGCTAGACAGAAACCTGTGAGATCCCTCAGAAGGTGCCAGGGCTGTGCAGCTGGAGGTCCCTTGCACAGTCTAGCTGAAATGTGATTTTCTCCATGCTGCCTGACAGGCCCAGGCCCAGCCACCCCACAAGGACCTCAGCATCTCTGTGTTCATGCCAGGGACATCCCAGCTCCAGCTTCTTGTGCTGGCTTCTCTCTTTGGCATCAGTTCTAAGTGTCCCTTTAAAGGTATCTGTGCCAACATATGTGGAAATATATACAAAATCATGCAGCCCTGACCACAACAAAGACAAAACCCAGCTTCTGCCTTTTTTCCTGACCGCAAACTCAACCTTCCCCAGCCCCAGCTCATCCCACATCACTGTTCTGTGTGAGTGTGGGAAGAAGTGCCAAGTAGAAGAAAGGCAGGAAGGAGCGCTTCCTGAATGGACCAAGTTCATTTCCATACTCTCTCCCTTTTATACATGCAACTCCCCTGGAAATTGGTCTCATTACCCACCCCCACCTCCTCAACCCTCATCTTACCACAGAAGCATTTTGGGGCTCAGGGAGGTTAACAGCGAGGGCTGCTGTTTTCCCCAGCACAGAATGAGGCAGGCAGAACAAACTGGTGGGCATTCAGGGGCAGCCAAAACCTCTCCTGTCTCATGATCTGCATTCAACACTCCCGGGGCCCCTTTATTGGGTGTGGACACACTCACAGGGCTTGCTGTCCAATACAATCAGTGCCATTAGCAAGGTACATGCTGCTTCCCTGGAAGCAAGAAGAAGGGAGCTTTCTCCTTCTGTGAGGGGCAAAGGGTGAGAGATCAGCAGGTGGGAGCTCTGGTTCTAGCTTGGCCACTTATGGCATGTGGCTTCGGACAAATTTCTTCCCTTCCCTGGCCCTGAACTTTCCCCTCTGGGCAGTGAGGGAATGGCATTTGTTGATGTCCACTGATCCTCCCAGCTGTAGTCCTCTGTCATCTGTGAGGACGTGCTCTTGGATCTGGACCTTGAAGTACTGATACCACTGGGGAAATACTCTAACATTCCCCCCAAACAGGAAAGGCAGAAAGGGACTTGCCCCCTTGGTCTCTGGCTCAGGTGTGTGTCTTGATCTAGTAGGAATGAGGAGCATGCATGTTTACTGGGGTGCTGTGGGCCAGGGCCCACCAAAGGCCTGGGGTGATGGACAGCAAGAGGAAAGGATCAAGAAGGCAGGTCTGAAAGGGGAGCTAGGAGAGCACCAGATTATGCCAAACCATTTGCTTCAGCCTCCTGTTCTATGTGCTCACCTTCTGGCTCTCATTCATCCTGGCTGTTTCCTGTAACTCAGCGGTTCTTAATCTGGAATTCATGCCCTTTGAAGTTGTTTGCAAAACAATACATGTAGGTGAGTATGAGCATCTTTCTGGGGCCAAAAGCTTTTGTTAGATTTTCAAGGAGGTTACACACACACACACAGGTTTAAGAACCACCACCACATACACAGGCTTAAGAACCACCACACACAGGTTTAAGAACCGCCCATCCAATTCAAACATATCCCTTCTCCATCCCCTAACCTGTACCCTAGTTTAGGCCTTCGTCATGGGTGTCTTGGTTTAGGGCAATCACGTTTTAACTGGTCTCTTTGCCTCCAGCCTCATCTTCTTCTGTTCTGGCCTCCAAAGAGCCCTCAAGGTCACCTTCCTCAGCCTCTGCTTTAACAGCCTTCCTTGCCTTTGCACTGTCTCCTGATAAAGTCCTAAGTGTTTAGCCCAGCTTGCAAGGTCCTTCCAAATGTGGTTCCTAATTTTGTCTCCAGTTTCACCTCCTGATAATCCCCTTCCTGTTGTACCCTTAGCTATAGCCACAGCCTATAACATTGTGGCTCTATAATTTGCATATTTTATTCCCTCTGGTGGAATGCCCTATCCCCCTAAACTGTGAAACTGTTAGGGTGTAAATACCATGAGAAAAGGCTTAGTCTGTTTTGTTCACTGCACTATCCTAACATATATGGAGTGCCTGACATGTGTAGGTATTCAGTAAATATGTGCTGTGAAAGAATAACTGATTAAATGAGTCCTTCAGGATCTAGATCAAGACTCCTCACCTCTTACAGCTTTCTTGATCCCATGGTGGACGTGGTCATTCTGTTGGACCCACATCTCACTGTATTTGAACTAGTTTTACATTATATGTGACATTATTAGGTGACATTTTATTTGTCATTATCATATGTCACTGGACTATATACTTTAAGTTCACAGATACAGTTTGATTTTTCTTTATATCTCTAGTACCCAGACCAGGGCTCAGCACCTTCCAGTTGCTCCAAATTAACGTGACTTAAATTGGTGAGAAAATGAATGAATGACCTCTCCAATGCAAATGCTAAGCTAATCTTTGCTCATCAAAATTCTACCCATTTTTCGAGGCCTGTCTCAGATTCTACCACCTTCACGAATTTATTCTTCCCTTCCCAATTTAGTATGATTTAGTATGATCCAAGTTCCCTTGGCATTTTGTAGAGCCCTCTCTTGTGGACGGCATTCACATTCCCTCACAGTAAGAACACATCAGGAGCCTCCGCCCTACTAGTCTGCACACACCTTGAACCCTCCAGATGCACCCACTCTGTTCTGTATCCACCCTCACCCTTGCCTGCTTGCCCAGCAAGCCCTAGCAATACTGTAATATGTTCATAGGTGGTTGTTAAATCAAACCACATTTTTTCCAATTAGATCTATAATCGCCTCTTTTTAAACATGTGACGACTTCAGCTTTCCATACAATTTTGCTCTACAAAGAAGAAATAGAAAGACTCTCTGGCCAGTGTGGAAGCTTCCATGGAAGCATTCAGCTCTCTGCATTCTTCCCATGAGCACACCCCCAACCAAAACTGCTCAGAGGACAGCCAGCCAACGCCCTCCCCCAGGAAACCTGACACAGCCAGGCATTCACACTTCAGAAAAACTAAAGATGCAGAGTGAGAAAAAATCATTATGGGCCTCAGCCATCACACAGTGAGAAGCACTAATTATTCTGTGTAGCCTGAGTTTTTCTTAGTAGGCAAACTCTTTTGAATATTAACAAATATTTATTTAGGAATTAATAATTGACATCTATTAAAGCATAATTTATGGAGAGTGAATTCCTCTTGGTTTGGGTTCCCACTGCTCAGCTACATCTGGCTGTTCCAGGAGTCACT
The DNA here is from genome assembly GCA_007922815.1 of Macrotus californicus. Taxonomy (NCBI): domain Eukaryota; kingdom Metazoa; phylum Chordata; class Mammalia; order Chiroptera; family Phyllostomidae; genus Macrotus; species Macrotus californicus. Next base: position 28,976 of record VMDR010001468.1, on the reverse strand, counting down.
CTTCTGTCAACAGGGAAATGCAGGGGAGAGCAGGAGCAGGGGACAGCGACAGTGACCACACAGAACAAAGCTCAGTCAGAGGACACAGGGTTGGGGACTCTGCTGAAACTCTGCCCCTCCTATTTGTGTGGCCTTGAGAGAGTTTCTTACCCTCCCAGCCTTCCTTCCAATACTAAGAAACAGACGTCCTTTGTATCTACCTTTTGTATAGGTGGATATGCTTGGTTGCAAGAAAAGGAATTATTTTGAGTTGGCTTGAGCAATAAAGGGGAGTTTGGATAAGGAGGTGGATCATCTCCTGAAGCCCTGTACAGGGGTATGGTTCCATCTCAGGAGCTGCAAGGAGCCAGGGCTTGGAAGCTCTCCACTCGCTCTCTGCCCCTCTCCTCTGCTCTTCTCCATGCACCTCCTGTTCTCTTCCCTCTGTTGGTCTCCATGGCAAAAGCATGGCCCCCTCCATGGCCAGCTCTGAGCTTTCTTTCTTTCTCTTAAATATTCTATTTATTTTCTTTTAAGAGAAAGGGGAAGGGAGAGAGAAAGAGATGGAGAGAAACGCTGATGTGAGAGGGAAACATCTATCAGTTGCCTCTCATATGCACCCCTGCTGGGGCCCAAACCCGAAACCCAGGCATGTGCCCTGACCAGGAATTGAACCATCAACCTTTTGCTTTGTGGGACAATGCCCAACCAACTGAGCCACACCAGTCAGGGCCAGCTCTGAACTTTCTTGACATGAGTGCAGCCACTGAAGAGAGTGTGAATATTCTTTTTGTCCCCATTTCCATCTTGAACTATGTAGTGTTGACTGCTTAGTGGAAAGGTGCCTGTCACACAACCCACAATGGACAGAGGCAAAGGGTCACATTTAATAAAATATTTCCCAGGCATCACCATTCATTCATTCATTCATTCATTCATTCATCCACTCATTCAACAACCAGTGACAGACAGCCCATTGTGTGCCAGGTCCTTTCTAGATGCTGAAGAGAGATGGCAGTGCATAAGGCAGAAAGGTATGTGGAGCAGGGACCACTGTTGTTCTTGAGGACAGGTCGTTCCAAGAGAAGCAGCATCAGCAGAGAATCAGTAGGAAACCACTCACTCATCCCACTCTGCAAGACTGTGTGAAAAGCCCAAAAAGCACCTTTACAAAATTGTAAGAGGTTATTATGATTTTAGATATTTTTATGGAAAACGAATATGTTAGAAAAGGAGGAAAAGGAGGGAGGGTGAAAGGGAGCAAGAAAGTCCACAGCAATAGAAATGACAGAAGGGTTGATTTTGGACCAATATAATAATTCTTTTTAAACTTAGAGGCTTAAAAAAAATAAACAGTGGTGAGCTCTCCATCACTGGAACATATTCAAGCCAAAACTCAACGACCTTCAATAATCAGGGCTGATTATAGGTCACTCATAAACTGGACAAGAGAAACACAATGTGACTGAAAAGGTCCCATCTGATTCCATAGTTTGAGAAACAGTTTTCAAGTTCAAGGTCTTAGGAAATGCCATGCCTCTGGCCTTCAAGGGAAAGGGAGTGCTTGTGACTTTCCTTGGCCTCCCAAGACAAGAGCTCACACCTCATTTTAACATTAAATAAAAAGGCAGCATTTCATCTCCTCTGGAATGCAAAACTGCAAATTTGAGTGAAACATGCAGTTTTCATTATGTTAAAAGATCTACTCATTACAATCAGGATAAGAGGATGTGAATAAGACAAATTGATCACCACTTTGAATGTATTAATCAGCTTGCAACTCTTGCCACCAGTCAAAACAGAACAGCCAGACATTTGTTCCGTCTCAGTTGTGTTGCAGGGCCCAACCCGGGAGGTCACGAAATCAGTGAGCTTCCCTGTGCAGATTATGGGCAAACAGTCTCAACACATTGCAAAAGTTCTTGCCTGCTTAGAACCAGACTAAGAAGACACAGTTAAATATGTTTAGTTGTTCTACAAATACTTATTGAGCACATACTATATGCCAGGGATTGCGTAAGTCTCTGGAGATACAATGGTTAGTCAAAGCTGGCGCTTGCCCTCCACATTCCCACAGTTGAGTCAAGAGATAGATGTGCAAGAGCAAACAGTTATCCTGAAGAGTAACGGGATGAATCAGTGGTCAGCATGGAGTGCCAGAGGACTAAAGACCAATCTGGAGTTGGTGGGTGTGGTTGGACAGCCAGACATGAAGGACACTGCACTGAGGCTATCTGAGCTTTAGGTCTGGGAGGGAACAAAGGCTCCAGTGGGAAGAGAAGCCAGCCCATGTCCATAGTCAGAACATGGGAGGTGCAGTAAGGAGGCCCAATTACTAAGTTCAGGAGCATGCCTTCTCACCTGGTCTGATAGGGAAAACTTGGACTGATATGTATGTCAGCTGAACTACCACACTCAGTCTGAATAAAAGCCATGAACTTGGACCCAAATCCCTCCTAGGCAGGGCCTTGCTTCTCTCACTGACCCTGCCATAACAGGGTCTCAGAGCTCTGAAGGCTGAGGGGCAAGTGGGGTCAGGACCTAGAATCAGCACTGAGTGGGGAGTTGATGGAAGGATTTATTCAAAGAGGAGGAAGAAGGTCAGTCTCCCAGGAAGTGAGCTTCTTAGGAGTGGTTAGACTGGGAGGAAGTCTGAATGTCAAGGTTAAGCCCAGGCAGGATTCTGTCCCTGGGGCAATCTCCACTCAGAGGACACAGTATCAGGTCAAGGACTCAGGTGCAGAGGAACCCAGAGCAGAGTCACTTGCCAAGCATGAGGTGGTATCCTGGCCAGAGTCAGAGCACACCGAGACCCAGGCTCATTGTTGGACACTGGCACCTTCAAGTCCTTGCCTGGGAACAGAAAGCCAGGGCTGAGCTGAAATGTGTGGATAACTTACCCTCAAATGGAGGTAGTGGGAGCTACAGGAACAGAAAACCTGCTGTATGACTGCCAGCCCTCCCTTCTTCTAGACGAGGACGTATCTCAGGAGACTATCCAAAATCCTGAAAGTAGATGCATAGGACACCTGCTACCTACCTGAATTGAAACACTTGGCTTGGGGCTGAGGACTCAGATATTGGGGGGGTGGGGGTAAGTGGGAAAAAGAGATGGAACCACCCCAGAAAGGGAGAGCACTCCATGGATTTCTCTCTGTGCCCTTGCTCTAAGCCGCTGGGTAAACAGAGAGGGACTACTTGGGGTCAAGAAAATCCAGTTATCTTCTGACATGATCCCCTTTTACCCCAGGCAATCCCTGAGACCAAACAATCAATCTACTGAGTTGAACTTTATAAGTTACTGATTTTTTTTTTTAACTTCAATTATCTGCTGTTGACGATTCCATTATGGGGAGGGAGAGAGGTGTAAACTCGATCTAAGGGCCTCTGGAACAGGGCATTTATCTGGCTTTATGAGGCTTTGAGAGACCATAATGCATGTTTTATGGGCCCATTCTCATTTTTAATCTGCTTTGATAAGATCGCTATGTTGGAAAGACACAGACATTCATGGGCAGGCCCTGGCTCAAGACAGAGACGATGATACTGGCTTGGGGAGGCTTTGCTCCTGTAGGTGGGGCCTGTGGGGAGCCCCCTGCATGTGGACTCAGGATCCTGCTCAGTCAGGGCAGCCTTGTCACACCCTCCCAGACATCCCCTCCACACAAACCCTGGGTGGTAGCAGGCATGAAAGGGCACAGACCTCAGACTGGGACAGAGTAAATCACTTTAACTTCTCCTTCAGGTCCCAGCAGCAATGGCAGCAGCATTTCCCAGTGGGTAGCATATGACACATGGAGGGAACAGGAGAAAGTGGAATTCACGTGCACAGAAACAGACAAGGCTCCAGGCACAGATTTCTGATCCCAGCTCTAGTCAAAGGTTGATTGACCCCCCTTATCCCAGCCTTGACCATCTCCATCCATCCGTGTGAATCTTCCAATCCTTTTCCTTGCTTTAGTTCTCCTGTGGGAAGAAGAAGAGAATGGGAGCACTTGCTGAGTGGGCAGGGGCCATCAATCCTTCATAAATCTCGGTATGCTTCCCTCTATTGCCTGGTCTCCTCTGCAGCTGAGTTAGGGTTGTGTGCCAGTCCCCTAGGCTGAGAGTAGAAGACATTTGTGTTGCTCCCAGTTCAAAGCTGTTAGGAATGGCTGTGAATTCTCCACCTCTTGCCCTTCCACAGTGTAAGACGTGAAGCCCATCAGAGGTAGAAATATCCCCCATCCCTGAGTCACTGTTGGAAAAGTGTCTCCAAGAATTCTGCCTGACTCATATGGCACCTGGTTGAGTTATATTACTGAGATTCAGAGAATGTTTGTTTTTACTGCCTAGGTTAGCCTAGCCTACCCTGAGTACCTTCTATATGCCCAGGATGGCACTAGGCTCTTTCCTACAAATTATCTCAAGACAATCTTATGACTATCTACTCCAGAGGGTTTTGGCCTAGTACACTTTGGGGGTGTGATGGGATTCCCACATCCCTCAAGATTCTGCTTCTTTCTGTATACCTCTAGACCTTAAGCCAGAACCCCGGGCTCTAGAGACTCTTTCATTTTTGCCTGTTCTCAAGGATTCTCCTGGGATCCAGGCTGTTTTTTTGACCTGGCAGTTACCACCTTCTGCCCTGGACGTGACACTCTCTGGATATTGGAAGAGTCTCCATTTTCCTGGATATTGTTTACTGTAATGGGACTGAATAGTGACTTTTCAGTCTGCCAGATCTGGCTTCAAATCTTAGCACTATCACTTTACTCATTCATGCATGCATTCATAGCACATAAATTGCTGTTAATGCCCAGACGTATGTCTCTAGCTTGGGCTGATACTCTGAACTCCAGATCCGAGTATCCTGTCTTGGCATCTCAGACACCACTAGAGCTCTTGATACCCAGGGCTTCCCCGAGCCTCCCCCTTCTTAGTAAATGGCTCCTCCATAAGCCCAGATGCTCAGGTCAGAAGCATCCTTGGATCATCCCTCTCCCTTCTCACCCTATAGTCTAACCATCACCAAGTTCTATAGATTGATTCTACTTCAAATATCCATTGAATTCTTGTCTGCATTTTCACATCTACCATCTGGTCTAAACCATATTCTCTCTCACCTGGAATAGATAAAAATAGCCTCCATGCCACACTTCTAATTGCCTCACTCCATCCATTCTCTGCTCAGCAGCAGAAGGAGCTACTCAGAATCTATTTGAGGCTTTGAACTGCCATTAGCGGAAAACAATCCCCAGTTCACGTGCAGCCCTGAGCAACCTGTGTTCTGTCTGCTGATTCGCACGCTCCCCTCCTCTCTCTCTGCCTTCATGTCAGCCTTCTTTCAGTCCCCAATCAGGTCCTCAGCGCCCCATCTTGCCTCTGCCTGGAGTGCTTACCAAAATGCTGCTGGTCTCACCACCTTCGGTCATTCTTTTAGAGCTTAACTCAAATGTCTCTCTTAAAGGCACTCTCTTAAAGATGCCTTCCCTAAACTCCAAATCTAGATTTGGTTCCCCAGCGTAACTTCTAATCACACTCTGTACTTTTCCTTCATTTCAGTTGGTTGTTATGTATTTGTTTGTTTGTTTAATGTCATCTCTTTGACTGGAAGCCCTATGGAGGCAAAAACTGCCTGGCACATAGTATGTGCTCTGTACACACTGTTGAACAGGGGAAGGGGTGTTTAGTGAGTGGAAGCCAGGTGCTGCTGATAGCAAATTGAGAGGGTGATTGATAAAAAAAAGATTTTAACGCAGCTTCTTCCCAATAATTGTTAATCGCTGACATTTACACAGTGCTTCCTATGTGTCAGGCACTATATGTGAATCATCTGTCCTCACAAAGTGCCAAGTTCTGGTTTTGCACTCATTCTAAAAATCAGGACTCTGAGACACAGAGGTGTTTAGGGACTTACCCACTGTCACACAGCTAATAAGTGGCAGAAGCAAGATTCCAGTATAGGTTTTCTATATCTAGGGAGTTTTTTTAGCCACCTTGTGCTATTCTAAAAAAAAAGTTTCCGGCTTCTTCCTAAAACAGAAGATTGACAGATGAATTTTATGTCTGCATCTCAAATAGACACCTAAACTAGGTGCGTGTCTTTGGGCTTCTCAGAGAGACTGGGGGACACAGCTGGGAAACAGCATGTCCTGGCAATGGTGAAGAAACCGGCTACCCTTGGCTTCTTTTCCTGGTTGTCACTGACTCCCTGTGTGACATAGGGCAGGTCACTTCACTTGCAGACCCTCAGCTGCTTCTTCATTCATAAAAAGTAAGGAGTTGGACAAGTTCATCTCTGAACTTTCCTCAAATGTAATACTCCAGAACTGCGTGCATCTCTAAAGAGCAATGTTAAATAAAGTCCAGACTCCTTCCTCATTCATTCCCAAGAAGTTAACCAGAAGCACCTGCCTCCGGCCGATCATTTAGCTATAGAGTTCGAGTTGACAAATGACTCGAGAGGGAGAGACTGAGGCAGAATGAAAGACAAAAAAAGGGTAAACAGTAACAGGAGGAAGAAAAGAAGGAGCTGGAGGCGAAGAAGACGAGTGAGAAAGAGGGAGAGAGAAAGTGAAAAAATGAGAAAACGGTGAGCAAGGCTGCCTCCGCCGGCAGCGTCCAGGGACAGGGAGACCCGAGAGTTTGCAGATTGACTCAGCTGCTTCTCACAGTGACGACGGGCATCAGAGGGTTTTGACTTGCTCTGAGCCAGGAGAGAGAAATGAAAAGGCTGATTTAAAAGCCACAAACACACCGAGCAGAGATGGCAGATACAGAACAATAAGTGTCCTGGTCAAATTGCCGATCAGAGTATCTGTATTAGGCTGTGTTTGTAGTCGCTGCATGTCAGCGATGGAGAACCTAGATTGTGGCCGGGGAAGTCACACAACAATGGGCCCTGATGTTTTGTTTCCACTTTTCAAAGGCGCTTTTTTTTTTTCCTCCCGGTGATAAGGCCCAGGAAATGGTTAGTGACATGCTCGTGGGAACCTATGGAAAAGAATACACACTATATCAATGGCGCGGCTGCTGGCCCGGGAGCAGAGCGGGTGGGTGGGGAAACTGCGGGCCCCTGGCATGGGCTGTGGCGGTGAGATAGCATTGAGGCGGACGCCCAGGAGCCGTGCGCCCCCAGTCTAGGGACCGGGCCCCTTTATCCAGCTAGAATAGGTGGAAGGCCAGACAATGTAACGCTATATTTGGTTTGACAACAAAGGACCCAAGAAAGATTTGATAGTGTGGGGATGGCCGGGAAGGCGGTGCAGGATGCAGCACAATGAGAGCCTTGCAAAGGTATTTAGCCTGGCCCTTTATGCCAGGAACATGGCAGCGTATGGATGTCGTCGCGATGTCTAATGGCTTTTGTCTTGGCCATGGTTCTATTTAGTAGAGTGAAGTCCCTGGGCAGGGCTGAGCTAGGTGCCAGGGTGTTCCTGGTGCCATTACATGTAGGGGCCACCTGAAGTCACACTCTGTTACCATCCATCCTCTCCTTCCCCTGAGCCCAGGCTCCAGCAGGCCCAGAGAGCCCCAAGTCAAGGGAAAATCAGAACAAGATGAGCTAGTGCAGGACCTTTACAGGGACAACAAATGAGACATACAACTGGAAAAAGGCAGCTCCAGTTCCATTCTGGGCCAGGATTCCCAGAGGTAAGCCGTCTGGAGAGGGGTAATGAAGGTGCAGCTTACACACACACACACACACACACACACACACACACACACACGCACACGCACACATACACACACACGAATCTTGATGTGTTTGCCTGACGTGCATACCCAAACTCACTGCTTAGAATTCTTCCTAATCCTGCCTCTGCAATTCCCAATGTTGGAGGTGAAGTACGGGGGTTGGCATTTTCTCACAACTGAGGTTGCCCAGAGCAGCCCTGGGTAGCATGAGTTAAGAGCAAAGTCTTTGGGATAAGACAGATCTCAGCTTGAATCCTGCCTTCATCAATAATTAGCTTTATGAGATTGAGTAGTTGGCTTAACTTTTCTAATCTCATTTTCCATATTGTAAAATGTTCAGAAAGTGGCCTACCTCAGAGATCATAGGTCTTTTGTGAGGGGTAAATGAAATAATGCATATAAAATGCTTCACACGGTGCCCCATGCATAGTAAATGTTTACCATATAGAGTCTAACACAAATAATACCCCTTTTTTATTTAAATCTTTTATTACAAAATCATAAGCGTGTGATTCTGTAACATAACAATATCACACTCAAGCACACCAGGTGACATTTTAGGTGAAATGTTCAAATTAAAACTATAAATTATTACACCCATATTATTACCCTAACAACCACATTCAAGGAAGCCTTACTTCTGCAGGACACTGTATGTCACTATGGCCAAACAGCTCATTAAATGGTCTGGATAAGATGGTCTGAAAACAAGAAATAGTGCTCTCTTTTCTTCCCTCTCCCCTTCTCTCTCTCTCTCTCTCTCTCTCTCTCTCTCTCTCTCTCCACAGTTCTCTTCAAACCCCACTCTAGGGCAGAGGACATTGGTTAAGCAGTTCCCTGTGATCATTGATGGTCAAAGGGAGGGGAAGCAAGCGCTAGTGGAAGGAGGGACAAGTCAAGCTGTGATGGAGACCCAGCGACAGTCATGGCCTATCCCATGGAAGCTCTGGAGCTGGAATTGGCCTTTAGAGTTTTCCAGAGTTGGGCCGAGATGGTCATGTCTTTATGCTTCCACTTACTGATATATATCAGGCATTGGAAGAGGTGTGGTGAAGCTTTGTGCCATGGCTGAGGCAATCCCTGGAGACTGCCCGCTGACAGCACTCCCAGCAGTTGGGACCCCAAGCTCGTAATTGCAGGGACATCTGGGACAGTACCCCAATGCTCCTCTCCTGTATTTCATTTCTCCATGCTCTTGCTGCTACCCCCAGCACCTCCCATGGTGACCATGCCAGTTTCTTCTCCTCCTCTTCCTCCTCTCCTTCTTTCTCCTTCTCCTCGTGCCCCTCTTCCTCTCCCTCCTCCCCTTCTCCTTCCTTCCTCCCCCTCTTTCTCCTCTTTTTCTTCCTCTTGTCGATCCTCTCCCTCCTTCTCCGCTTCCTCTTCCTTTTTTCCTCTTCCTTCTTTTTCTTCATCTATCATTTTAGGTATTCAAACTTTCTTAAGTTAAAGCTTGAAAAGTGAGGAATTAGAGTACAAACCAATCAAAATCAAGTCATTCTATTTTTCAAGCTAATTCTATTTAAAGTTCTCTGCTGCCCTTTCCCTGGCTTGGACCTTGGACTGGAGACTGGCAGGCTGGAAGTGGGAATGCAGCCTCTTTTTCTTGCTCTCCTTGCTCCACCTCCTTCCCTACACTCTCCAATACTCCAGGTCCTCTCCACTGGAAAGGCTGTTGTGGAATCTGAAGGCAGTCTAGCGTTGAGGAACTTCTTTGAGGATGGATGCTCCTCAAAGTACAGAGCATCTTTGAAAGAGAAAAGAGCAGATGCTGGTAGAGAAAAAAACAGCCTAGAGGTTCAGTTGGTCTGGATCTTCTTCTGATTCTTCCATGCAGTCCTCACCATATCCTACAATCCTAGAAGAGTCAGGGCTGGATAGAATCAGAGGTCATCTCTCACTATGCATCTTTGAACCTTAGCTGTCCCATTTCTAAATGGGTAGTAGTGTGGTATGAATAGTAGTTTCCCATGTGTGCATCCAACTCTGTAATTCATTGGGTTGGCAAGAGCTGAGGCAGGAGTGGGGCTGCTTGTGCACTTGCTGGCACACATGCTTGCCACATTCGCACACACTCTCCTCTCTACTGCACATAAAGGGGTCCTTCTTACCTCTCACCCATGAGAGCTGTACATCTGCCATCTCCCCAACAGCCACCACTTCCAGGCTCAGGGTGGAAACTCTTTCCCTGTGCAGATGGGCACCGGAGCACGACATGGATTGTTCTGAGTCAACAATGACAGTTAACGCAATAAAAACACCATAGCTACACTTAACCTTGTGCCAGAGACCATGCTAACCTCTTCAGCATTCTGTTGACTCATTAACAACAAAGCATAATAGTTACTACAAGAATCCTATTTTACAGATGAAAAAACTGGGGCCCAAAGGGGTGACTTACTTTTGTAACCTAGTGCACTCACTAGAAAGTGGAGAAGCCCAATTTAGACTCAGACAATCTGACTCCAGAGCCTGTGTTTTTCTCTATCCTGAAAGCCAGCTTCCTACCTGAACTTTAATTGCTGTTTTGGTCCAGGCAAACAGTTTGCCTTTTATTGTTCATTTCTTAGTCCAAGGAAAAGTAATAGTCATTTAGTGCCTACTGTGTGCCAAGTACTACGCCAAATGTTCCACGTCCAATCATCTCAATTAGACATTCCCCCCATTTTAGTGATGAGTAAACTCAAGTTCAAAGAAACAGAGAAACGTGCATGAAGTTACATAGCTCATTCTGAGCAGCAAGAAAATTTCAGCCTAGGCCTGGCCTTGCTATTAAACTAGCCACTGCCCTAACACATTTTGGTGCCAACTGACTGGAGGGTAATTCAAAGCACATGTAGAATCCTTGCCTGCAGCCTGCAAAGCTCATTAGCCCTCTCAAACTCCTTCCCACTGTCCCTAACTCATTGTCACCTCTGCAACTTTGCCCACACTGGCTTCCCATACCCCAGTGTCCTCCCTGCTCCTTTCTGCTTATCCAGATGGCCCCATTCATCAAAAAACTTCAAGGCACTAACCTCCTCCAGGAATCCTCTCTTGATCTCTCTAGAGCAATGACTTCTAACTTTGAATTCCAGGCTCTCAAAGAGTACCTCATTTTCTTGTGAAATATACTTTTGAATTGTTAATTAGCTTTTGTCCTTTCAATTTTTTAAATGTAATGCTTTGTTTCTAAAGGTATTGAAAGTTCCTAAATGATAGAGACATGTATGTAAGACATGCCACGAGATTCCTTTGTCCTTGGTAAATGGTGAGTTGGCACATCACCTCCTCTGAGGGGACTCTCCTAATAAGCCTGTCTCAAATAGCAGCTCCCATCACTCTTTGCCCTCTGGTCCTGCCTTGTTTTCCCTGCTGATGTTAATCTAATACACCTTTTTGTTCATTTCTTTTTCATCAGTTTTCCTCATTAGAATGTAAGTTCCATGAGGGCAGGCCCTTGTCTTTGTTTACTATGGAATCCTAAGAATTTAAAACAGGGCCTGGCTCACAATAAGTGTTTAAAATTTTTTGAAGGGTTGATTCAATAGATGAGTGAAATAACAGATTCTTAGCAGTCAAAGGACCATAGCTGCTGTCACTGGGGTAACAATAGGGATGATAACAATGGTGGTGAGAATTGATGGAAAGAGGCTCCTCAGAAGTATCAAGATAAGAAAACCCAGAATTGCATAGGTGCTGGATATTTTTGTCCTCTCTACCTTTCTTACTCTGTTCTCTGCCCTGGAAAGATGAGCTTTACAGACCCATTATCTAGATTATCTTTTAGCTTCTGGTTGAATTCAGCCAATGGGAGACTTCATCAGTAGATCAGAAGATGGAAGGACAGAGAAGTTGTTAGGTACTTATTTCCTTAACTCCTTCCTTGCCATGTTTCTCTACTGAAGGTCTGGCACAACCATAGCTCTCCCCAGGTTTGGTAACTGCTCCCTCCCCTTCCCCTCCCCCTTCCCCTAGGGGCAGTAGCTCATCCCACAGTGGCTAGCCTCAGGGTGCATCAGCATCCCTTGTTAGTTGCCTTGGCCTGTCTAGTTCTTTTTAAGTAATCACTTCATTAAACTCTTTCAATCATTCTTCTCATATAGGAGTGACCCTTCCAGACACAACAAGTTTTTTGACTAGCTGCAAGAATGGAAAGTCAGGGAGGTAGAGTCAGAGAGAAAGGGAATCACGGCAGAACAGAGTTTCTGCCTGGAAATACATGACAAGGGGTCAGGTCAGTCCCAGGTAAGGGGTTATCCCCTAAGACAAATCTAAGACATGGCCAAGTCTGGCTGTCAAAGGAGATTCCATCTGCCATCTTTTCTCTGCTCTTCCCAGTTGGGTAGGGTGACTTCCCCAGTGAGAGTGGGGATTGGGTGAAAGGATTAGCCTTCAGAAAATATTTGTCATGTTCTGCTTCCTCCCTAGATCTTGAACCAGCCAAGTCCACCCATGCTCCAGAAACACAGAGGCCTCTCCCTTGTGGTTGGCACCTAGCACTGCACTAGCCTCTCTCTGCTGCCAACCATATTCCTGTTTCAGTGTGTCCTGTTCTTGACCCTTGGCTTTTAGGGGTTTTTTTCTTTTCTTTTTCTCCCTTGGCTTTGATCCTGCCTTTTGGACTTGGTGACTAAACATAGTTTCTCTAATTTGACCTTTGATTCTCTCTAAGGACTTTGGCTGACACTCTCTACTCTATTTCCACTCCTGGATGCATTTGTAGAATTCATGACCTAATAACCCCAGGGTGTTAGTGTGTGAGTTTAAGCATGTGCCTGCACATGTGTGAGTGTACATATTGGGCGTAGGGGAAGGGAGATGTCCAATTGCCTGAGTCTGAATCTTCATTCCCCCTGCTGCACTTATTAGATGCATGACCTAGGACAAGTAATACATATCCTAACTGTTGCTTAGTTTCCTAATCAGTAATCTGTAAATTTCAAAATGGAAAAAAAAAGTATCTACCTTATAAGGTTATTGTGCGGTCATTAATTCTGTTCAGTAAATATTCCTAGTTGCCACCCCTTCCCTGCAACTTTTGGAACACACAGTAGGATGATACCTCCTGATGCCTTTGTGAGTGCAAAGGGTCATGAGACTAGCTCTGGTCAACAAGTTGTACTCAGAAGTGGTGTATGTCATTTAATTGCCGATGTGAGATCCTCTAGAACTTTCTTTCCTCTGCTGCAAATGCCATGTTTCAGATCCCAGAGTGAAGACCATGTGGAATAGAGTCCCCAGTCCCCAACCCCACAGTGGTCATGTAGAAGAGAGAGAAATAAGCCTTGTCATTGTAAACCACAGAGATTTGGGGAGTGTTTGTTACCACAGCATAACCCAGCCTGCCCTGACTGAAATAGTCTCATGGGCTGAAACCGATCATATAAAAATCTCTCAGCATAACGTTCAGCACATAGGATATCCTCATTAAATATCAGTTGTTATTATCATTTGCGTGACTATGAGGATGTGTGGGTGTATGTTTCCTTTGTTAAACCAAACCATTGGGATAACCTTCCATCCTCAGCACTTAAGAAGTGCAGTAGGGGGCATGTTGCATGGTTCTAAACTATCAGGGAAGTTTAATGATAAAGGTTCCTTATCTAAGGGATTCTTAAAAGGATGCTCTGACATCAGTGTCACATACAGACTTAGTAAATATGCCCCAGATATTGGAAAGGCAAGTCATGTCATAAACTTAACTTCCCTGATGCAGCTGACGTGGTAGCACACCCAGAGACAGCTCCTTGGGCTATGGATGAGAGACAGAAGAGAGACTGCGTTGGATCATTCTTTAGTACAGCCTGAATGATTGTTTGTCTGTGGGGACCACAGAAGACCTCCAATTAATTATTACTGGAGAAGATGAAATCATAAACAAAATTCCTTGTAATAAATTTTTCAAATGAGAATGCATGTTTTATTTACGGTACTGGCCCATTTTGGGCTTTAAATCTATGAACAAAAACAAACATGCCTTTTAATCAAACAGAAGGGGGGAAAAAGGACTCAATAGCCTTTCTTTCTCTCCTTGCCAAGGAGGACATGCACTCTGAGCTACAGAAAGGAAGGCAGACACAGGCTCTGTTGGCTAGAGGAATAAATGGACTCATTTTGCTTTGCAGAGGAAGATTGAAGCTATAATGATCCTTCCACATTGAAGGGTGGGGGGAGGAAAGAAAAGGGGAAAACAAAGGGTCCTGCTGAGGTGCAGATGTTTTTACTTCTTAATTCAGCATGACACGTGGGTAAAATATAGAACATATGCAAAGTATAAACTTCTATAACTAAAGCAGCTACCATCACGCATGTTTTCATAGCTAAAAATCAGAAACTCACTTGATTTGAGCATTCTGCAGAACAAGTGCAAGAAGTGGGAGATAGGTTCTGGTTTAATGCCTCTTGCTCTTTGTCTACCTGTAGCCCAGCCAAGTTGTTCTGCACCTTAGGGAAGAGGCACCTTACGTAAACTCACACCAGTTCTCGTAGATTCAGAGCTGCTGAGCTCCAAAACGCTATTGCCAAAATGCCTATAAAGACCTATTTTCTGACAAATGGTGGTGGGTGATACATTGGAGAATGCGGGTCTACTGGAATGACAGAAAGGTCCATTAAAAAACTCAGGCACCAGTTTGGGAAACCCTGAGTGGTGAGGCTGTTTTTTTCCAGAATGTGGTGTAAGCATAAACCAAAGAGCTATATATAGTGCTATGTCCCTGTATTCATTTCCTGTGGCTGGTGTAACAAATTGCCATAAACTTGTGACTTAAAATAACAGAAACTTATTCTCTCACAGCTCTAGAGGCCAGAAGTCTGAAGTCAGTATCAATAGGCCAAAATCAGTGTCGGCGGGTCATGCTCCCTCCAGAGACTGTAGGGTGAATCGTTTCTTGCCTTTCTCAGCTTCTGGTAGCTACCAGCAATCCTTGGCTTCTGGCCATTATCTTACAGTCTTTACCTCGATCACCTTCTTGCCTGCTCTTTCTTTGTATCTTTTCTCACTCTGTCTCTCTTTTATAGGAACACTTTGTGATTATATTCAGAGCCCACCCAGATAATCCAGGATAATCTCCCCATCTCAATATCTTTAATTTAATCATATCTGCAAATACAGCTTTTCCATGTGAGGTAATGGGTCCCTCGATATCTGTGGGGACCGGTTCCAGAATGCCTCTGATACCCAAGTTCATGGATGCTCAGGTCCCTTATATAACATAGCAGAGTATTTGCATGTAACCTATATTTGCATACAGGCTACAGCACGATGTGCCTACACATCACTTACTTTGTGTGAATTCAGTGTAGTGTTTGGTGCATAGCAGGTTCAAGTTTTGCTTTTTGGAGCTTTCTAGGTTTTTAAAAAAAATATGTTTGAGCTGTGATTGGTTGAATATGCTGATGCAGAGCCTATGAATGCTGAGGGCAGACTACACCTGTATAAACTTCAGTCTTCCACTTGTGTAGGGAACAACTCAGTACTTCCCTAGTGTGTGTTTCTTCCCTGTGAGCCTCCTTTACAACTCACACAAAACACTTCTGGTCACCAAAGGTGTGGAGGTTTCCCCCAATACCAAGCAACTATCTGTGACACCAGCTGGGTGTTCTACAATTTAACTCTATTCTGACACTACCTGGAGATAGCACCAGATATCACAGGTTAAGAGCTCAGCCCCACAAGACTTCCCCCTCCCCCACCCCACCCACATCCTTTATCCCTTTAAAGGCCAGTCACAAGCAAGGTTAGCACCTGTGAGTCTGACCAACCAGCTGTAGATTGGAGTTCCAACAACTCCCTTCATGCATTTGAATAATTTGCTAGAGAAGATCACAGAACTCAGAGAAGTAGATACATACCTATAGGTAAAGTGGGAAAAGAAAAAGGAGTCAGTTCCAATCTGACTGGAGGATCTTCATAGAAGAGGTGGCATTTGAGAAAGGTAGTGTGGAGTGATGAGGGTATGTTCAGTTGGGGGAACAGGATGAACAAAGGCTCAGGAAGAAGGAAGGGCAGGGCTGGGCAGAATCACTGGGAAAGCCCAGGTGGGATGAGACATCACACATCCTACCATTAATTCTCACAACAACCTTATGAAATAAGTAAGTTATTATCTCCATATTTGAAATAAGAAAACTGAGCTACAAAGAGGCAAAATAACAAATGTAAAGCCCCCAGTTGCAGAGAGTTGAAGGAATGGATGGAGTTATTTACAAAGTCCATTTGAAAGCACTGTAGTAAAGCTGCTGAGAAGTCAGCTCAGCAATCCTAAGATCTCTGTGTTCTCATCTCTGGAAGCTTCTCCCATCAGATATTGTCCCTGCCAGCAAGAACCATAAAGATATTCTTGTTTGCCAAATGTCACTTATGAGCCAGCTCTTATCACACATTGTGTCATTTCCCCCTTTCAATGTCCCGTGAAGAAGGTATGGCTATGGCTATTCTCATTTTATAGATGAAGAACACAAGGCTCAGAAAGAATTATTAAGTTCACATGGTTGTCCTTAAAGAGCTTATATAGTCTACACAGGGGAACAAACATGTCTGAATAAATGAATAAGTACAATACAGCATGACCAGGTGGTTCTCAAGGGCTTCCAGAGCCCCAAGGAGGGAACAACTGGCTCAGTGTGGTGGCAGCAGGAAATGGGGGGGGGGTGTAGAGGAATGGTCTGGAAAGGTGTCAAAAAGTGGCACTGATGCTGAGTTTCAAGGGAGAGAAGGCCTATTTTAGGGGAGAAAGTGAGAGTACAGCCATTTCAAGCTGTCCAAGGAACAACTATCCGTGAGGTGGGTGGGGGGATAGGTTGACATATTCTGGAAGGATGAGTGGTCAGTTGTGGCAAGATCAATGGGTATAATAGGAAAGGTGAGAGTGGAGTGGGAGGCTGAGGTCAGATCCTGGAGGGTCCTGTGAGTGATGCCAAGGAGTTTAGATACTATCTTGGAAATGATGGAAATCATTTTAAGTCAGAGGATGTGCTGAGATTTATATAGGCATCATCCACAGAGACGAAGAGAGAGGAAAGGACAAACAGAAGGAACACCTAAGGGACCAAATCAGTAAGCCCTCATGATTGTTTGTAATGTATGTATACTATAAGCAAGGGCTTCAAAGATGACTCTCCAGTTTCCATACTGGCTGATTGGTTGGGTGGATAGTGAATTAAGGAGGAGCAGCTTGAGGGAGGGCAGCATAAGCAGTCATGAATCAGCTGGGCTTGGGGACCATGAGACTTCAGGAGGTTGGTAGAAGAGAGAGATTGAATTAATCCATTAAGCAGGTGTTCATTGTGTCTACCACGTGGCAAGCACTGTTCAGGGCCCTGTGAAAGCATCAGCATTGGCTGGTGGTCCAGAAGAAGATAGCTTAGAGTCTGTCTCAAGGAGTGCAGAGTCTACAAGGGGAATGGACCAATAGGTGTCATATCCAATACATGTCCTGGATCTGGCAGGGGAGTGGAAAGAAGTAATGGCCAAGTCTATTGGGTAGGGGTTGATCAGAGAAGGCTTTGTATAGGAGGGATCTTAGAGGTAAGCCTTGAAGGAACAGAAATTATTCACAGGCAGACAATACAGAAAAGGGCATTTCAGGTAGAGGGGACAGCAGTGACAAAGACATAAAGGTACATAAGAGCCCTCATTCCTACAGCCTGCCAGTGGCTCAGTGTGTGTGGGGGATGGGGATGTGGGAGGTGTGAGAGGAGGGGTTTGAGTTAGGATGCTGAGGACAGGTGGCAGAGAGCCTGGAATGCCATGTTAAGTGGTCTGGACTGCTCTCTGTAGAGTAGAGATGAAATACAGAATAGATAATGGAATCCAGGTGATACGATTGCATTTGGAGTTTGAGAGTTAGGAAGTGGCAGTTAAAACCACAGGAGTGGACATGATCAATCTCTTAGGGGAAAAAAATATTGAAGAATGAAGATTTATTCCACAGGTAGACAAAGAACTCCATAGCACCCTGCCCAGGCTGTCCCTTACACCAAATTATTAAAAACTAGTGTTGATGAAGCACACACTCTCTGTCAGACACTATTCTAAGCACTTTACATGTCATAGCTCACTTAATCCTTGTAATAATCTCACGAGATAAATTAACTAGACCATGATGGGGTCTTCACCACTTGACCACGCAGCCTCCCTGCAAAGATAACAGCTGACATTTTTTAGGGCTTTGTATGTGTCAGATGCCCTATTTGCACTATTTAGTTTGGTCCTTTCAGCATCTAAGAGATATGAAAGTGGGCACGCCAAGGGGCACATGCAAATTACTTCACTTGATCAGATTGGAACAATTATTAAGTAACCAGGTTTAATCCAACCTTTCTGACTTGACATGTGATGACTTTGCCCTGCTGACTCTGTAAGTGCTCCATAAATACTAGCTGAAACTGTAAATGGCAGATTGGAAGAGCATTGTTTCTAAGAATTGGCTCCTGCATCCCTGAGACCGAAGCATCACCAGGTCAAGCACCCAGACGGTAACTTCCCACAGAGGCCAAGGTCCAGAGAGTAGCTGGTTCCTGCTCCAGCTTGACTGCTTCTGTAGCAGGACCCTTGTAGGGCAGAGTGGGCATCAAAGGCTGCGGAGATGGGTGGGGCCAGCCTGCAGCCCCCTTATTGGCTGGGCTCCATCAAAGGCACCTGTGCCAGGCTCTGCTCCACTCCAAGGCTGGGCAGATCAAAGGGCTCTGCAGAAGTTGGGTTTCTTGGCAGCCCTAGTTCAATTGTCACTTTGGCAGTGACAGCAGAGGGTTCAACATGACAGGACTGCCACAGCCAAGGCTCCTGGGGTGGACATCAGAGAGTCAGCTCCAAAGGCCAGGAAGCTGCCTGAGGTCCCTTTGGGCATTGACCCCTGGTGGGAAGAGAGAGAAGAACTGAAGAGGCCCCCAAGGAAAATGTTTGAACAGGATCACTAGAGGAAAGTTGCTACAGGCAAAAAAACTGACTTTGGCATTTATATTCCTGCCATGGAACCATGAGATCTGATTACCATATGCAGCTGGGAGAATTGTTGACATACACATACATGTTCATCTCATGCATATACATACACACACTTGCACACATACACACACACACCTATTCAGGTATGCATATATTATACCTGAATCACCCGCCTAGACATACATACATTATAAATATACCCCCATATATGCAGATTCTCACACAAACTAAAACAAAAAAATGCACACACATATTCCCTCATACTCATCATACTTGCCTACATACACATATGCACACCTGTACACAACCATACACGTACCTAAAGATGCAGGTGGATAACCACACACATATACATTCTTACTCATAGACAGGCATATACTCTTTGTAATATATTCTGTCAGCTTCCAGGACCTGAATCTGATATTTTCGTCTTAGAAGTGAGAGAATTATTCTCATAAACAGGCTTTAGTGCAGAAATAGCCTATTACGCAGACCCTGATGCCAGCCATGCTCCGACTCCCATGTAGCAAAGTCTACAGGAAATGTAGCAAACAGTATTTATATTAGCTCTTGGAAAGGACTTCAGCCCCTAAGAACTATTAAAGAGATTAGCACACTAGAATCTGTTCTCAAGGAATATGTCATTGCCAGATATTTGAACCCAGAAAATATCAATTTTGCCCTAGAAAATAGTTAGATACTCTGAATTAATAGATTAAACAACACATAATGGTCTAGTTGCAAATAGGAGGGATTTATTATAATCTGGGGTGCTGACAATACCTTAGCATAAAAGACAATATCAGAGTATCAGAGTTCAGTTTAGCTAAAAAATTAGTAAATAAGTGTAAATAGATCAGCTTTTTGTACCCGAGTTTGGGTCTTGTTCTAGCACCCACTCTTTTCCTGGTCGAAGCCATGTGAGTGAGAAAAATAGCATGGGGTCCTTTAAAACCAGTCTAGTGTCCTCTCCTCAGAGAAGTCTTCCCTGCCCTCCACCCCAGCAGACTGGAGTGGGTACCTGTAGTGGACAGTGTCACCCAGGTTTCCCTTCAGGACCCAGGTTCACACTCGCTACTCCAGTGGCAGGGAGCACTGGCCGCTGACAGCGCACAGCAGAACCTCCCTCCGGGAACTGCCCTCAGAAGGAGGAGGCTGTCCTAGCCATGGTCACGCCCCTCCTGGCGGTGGCCTGCATCCAACAACAGGCTGATGGGAGGGTATACAGGTCCAGCCACTTGGCTTCAAATGGGAAAATAGTAAATGGTTATCTCAGAACTTTCCCTGGGATCAGCTGAGGCCTCTGTTGCAGCTGCATCAGAGTGCTACTTTGTCTCCCGCTACCCCTCTCCCCCGCCCGGGCCTTCTCCGTGCACTAACAGGTGTCATTCCTGCAAGCCATCCTCATAAACCTCATGCGCCCAAATCTCAGAGCCTCAAACTGTTTCCCAGCGAACTTGACCTATGGCAGCGTCTTTCCTCAGTGCTCCCAAGTCCCCATGTAGCCCCTTCTTACAGCCCATACCCCCCCGTCAGCCAGTTTATTGAAAACATATCCCAATACATTCAGCATCTCTCTCGTCGCCTCCATGGCTGCCGCTCTGGTATGAGCCATCATTCTCTCCCTTCTGGCCCATTTGCAATTTGGACCAGACTCTAAACTGGTTACCATACTTTCTCTCTCAAGGGGGTCATGAGGGTATTCCTATCAAAACGTAATTAAGTCACATCATTTCTTTGCTCAAAACTCTTCAGTGCCTTTCTACCTTATTAAAAAATCATAATACAAATTAAAAATCCAAAGTGTTTACAATGCCAGTAGGACCTCCAAGGCCTGGCCCCCGGCAAGTGCTATGCTTTCATCCCTTGCATCCCCTCTCTTGCTCCTTGAGCACATCAAGCCTGCTCCTGTCACAGGGTCTTTGCTCGTAATGTCCCCCCTTCCTGGACTTCTGGGACTTCGTACTGTGCTCTTCATCTTGTTCTCTCCCAAATGCTACCTGAACTAAGATGCCAGATGCCTTCTCTAGCCCTTATTTAAAACGCCACAGTCTCACACCTGCCACATGCTGCCCCCTCTTCTTGCTGACATTTCTTCATAGCACTTACCCCCACCTAATATATTATATGCTTATGTATTGCCTGTGTCTTCCCAACGTGACAGCATGGGCTTCGACATGCTTGTTGTTAAATCCCCAGTGCCGGGCTCCCCCTAAGTAGGTATTCAGTGAATTAATTGGTTGACAGTGATCTTCTGTGTGTCTGTCTCCTCAATTAGATACTGAGCAATCTGTGCTCAGTTCTGGATCTTGTATATTTCAGCATGGTGAGTACCTTGCTCAGAGCCTGGCACACAAAAGGCTAGGCACACAAATGATGGGATGAACGAATGAATAAATGACTGAGAATAATGATGTGGCCGACAGCAAGGCAACATTTTGCCTCTTTGCGCCTCAGGGTTTACTCATGAAAAATGAATATAACATTCCCCATCCCCCACCAATCTCAAGTGTTGCTGTTAAAAGCAATACACTATACCAACTTCAAAGGCTCTTCTAAACAGCCAAGGGTGCCATATCCGTGCGAAGGTTTCCAATTACTAACATTGGGTCTGCAGGTAGATAAATCAGTAAGTCAAAGGAGATCCCCACCCCCAGGTTCCATGAGACCAGTGTTTTAGCCCCATCTCCAGACCACTTGGAACCGCAGACATCTGGCCTTCAAGACATTTTTTAAAAAAGCAATGCCTTATGTGCTTGCTGCCAGTTCATATCAGATCTTCTCTTTAACCAGTCAGCAAATACTTCTTCTGTAAAAACAATACACCAGTGACAGCAAAGGAAATAGTGACATGGGAAGAAAAAGCCCCCTATAAATTCTAGAACCAGAGAAGGGCTCAGGAACAATCATTTATTAGTCAAGTACTACAGGCAAGGAACTGGCCTAGAAATCCAGGCTTAGAACAGTCAAACATCACTCTGAAAGCAGGGGTGGTGGTGGTACAAGCCATGTTTTGTGCAGAACAGAGCCCCTCAACCCTCTGCCCACCTGTGTGATCCAAAGGTCTCCTCCTTCGTGGCATGTTGGCTTTTTCCTAAAGTGAGTAGTCTAGTGGGTTTCACAAATACAGACACACACCCAACCACACAAGGTCTTAATTAGCAAGAAAGAAGCCCACTCCCTCCAATTCCTGCTGTCATGTTAATAGACTTGGTGGGCAGATCTGAGGTTAGTTACCAAGTCCAACTCCTTTTGCTGCTGCTGCAACCTCAGGGCATCATCAAAGGTATGAAGGCTGATAGTCTTTGTCTCACTGTCAGTGGAGTAAGATAAAGTGGCTCTCAGGAATGCACTGGAGGTGTCATCCTGCGTCCTAATCCTGCATCCGTAGTCTTTCTATGGTGTGCCTTGACACTTGTCTCCTTGGCCTCTGTGGCAAGCTCCCCAGCACTGGCTCTTCTGGAACTCCAGTGGGGCCAATATCTTTACCATTTCCACCCTTGTAATGTTGGAGTCTTTTCCATAACAGGTTCCTTGCCCTGTGGCTAGGTGCCTTTTCATTTTCCAGGCCCTCAGCAGCCCTAACTGAGCAGCAGTCCTGACTGCAGAATTGAACATGCGACAGCTTGGATGGGAGCCGATCTGTGCCCCTCCCCCATGTGGGAGTCTTCAGGTCTAGACTTGAAATGGACTCTAGGCAGAGTCACCTTGATTTCCTTGCAGTTCCCCCAGTAGGCTTTCACATCGATCATCTCAGAAGAAGTCAAGGGGCTAAATAATTAACACAAGGAGGACAGGTATGAGGCCAGTTTTCAGCAGTTTAGTAGCCTTGGCTTAGCTCTATTCAGCACAGCCCAGCAGAGCCTAACCTGGCACCTCGTGGCTAATCCCAGGCACTCTGAGAAAACTCATGAGAGGCAAATGATAACTGAATGAAACACAGAAGTCTTCCCTGTCCCTCTGCCTCCACATCTCACCAGTTACCAGAACACTGGGATTCTGATTCTTGAAGATCTCTCTAATCTATGCCTTCATTGCTTTCCCCACGGCCACTGTCATAATTGTCATAATTCACTCTCAGATGTCCTGCATGTACTAACAGAACAATAATTTGAAATATTAACCCCCCGTGCTTTTGTTCCTATTATTATTTCTATACATCCCATGGCTTTTCCACCATTAAAACTAGAACATAAAACCTGAGTATCCATTGCCTCAGAGAAAGGTAATTACAGCAGAAATGCAAAGAGAAGTAAGTCACTTAATTACTGGCTTAACAGCCGAAGTCCTAGCCTGAACAATAGATTTGAAGGAATACTTACTGAAAGTACAAAGCTTAACTGAGTTGGGAGAATTGGCAGAGAGTCAGAGAGGAAATTAATCATATGGATGCCTCCATGGGACTCTGAGAGGGGTTTGTGTGTCCTGCCTGCCTAGCCTAAGCCCAGGGGTTGGGGAAAGGCAATAGTTCTCTCCTTCAGTTCTGGGATCTGAGAGCAAAAGGGCCCATGCCCACTTCTCATTTTCAGCTTGGGAAGATGGCAGCCTTCAGAGTTCTCCTGTGATCCATCTGGGGAGGAAAACAGACAAGCTGGTATAATTTTTACAAGGGTGTCCAACCTGCGGCCCACGGGCCACATGTGGCTCAGGATGGCTATGAATGTGGCCCAACACACAATTATAAATTTACTTAAAACATTATGAGATTTTTTTGTGATTACGTGTTGCGGTGTATTTAATGTGTTGCACAAGACAATTCTTCTGCCAGTATGGCCCAGAGACGCCAAAAGATTGGACACCCCTGGTAGGACAACAGGGTATAAGGCCTGATTCCAACCCATTGAATTTCCCACAGACAGTGGCTAGAGAGCCTCCAAAATAATAATCTGAAGGCAGTAGACCTAAGAGACCTTGCTGTCTAGAAAATGAAAAGGCCACACAGTGACCTGTGTGCATCAGTGACCCGGGCCAGATAAGAGCCTGCCCGTCCCAGTAGATGCCAGAATGAACAGATGATAGCCACTGCCACTGTCCCCCATCACTATCCAGTCCTCACTCCCCAGCCTGATGCTCTAACTCCCTCCTCACACAGAACTTAGAGATAGTCATGGACGAAAGGAAAGGAGTGGGGGAAACCTGAACCAAAATTAAAATTCTGCCAAGAATGGACTTGGGTTTCAGTTTATAGAAGATAAACTTTATTTTTATTTTTTGCACACTTCTTTTTGTGGCCGGGGTGATTTGATCAGTCGCCTAGCACTACTGTAGCAATGTCCTAAGTGGTCTGTCTCTACTTCCTTTCCCTCCAGTCTACACCAGGGCCAGAGGGGTGTTTGTGAAACATGGATATGACCATGGCTCTACTGGTGAGAAACCAGGTTTTCAAGTAGGCAGGTCTGGGTTCAAATTCTGATTCTGGCAGATCACTGTCCTTGGGCAAGTTATTCAACATTTGCGAGCTTTGTTTTCCTCCCTTGTGACCTGGAATAATTCCAGGACCTGCCTCACTGGATGCCATGGAAATCCTGGCCCAGATTGGGTGTTCAGTTAGCATTGGCTGGTCCCTAATGTCCTATGAGGCTGTCACCTCCTTGGTTTTTTGCATGTGTTTCTGCTCTCCCACCTCCTAAAAGAAAAACAGAAAACTCTTCCAACTATCACTTGATTCCCTGAGGCATCAGCTGGGCTATCTTCTTCTGTGCACCCTAGAGTAGCTTTAGGGGTTTCTTGGTAGTATGCCTGCAGTCCCCCAAGCTCAGCCTCATTATAGCATTCATCACACATCACCTGGTTACTTGTTTGTGCTCTTCAAAGGCCAGAAGTAATCCTCTATCCCTGCAGTGAGAGTCCTGGGCCCCTTTACAACCTTGAGCTCCTCTTATCCCAGAGAGGACCCAAGGAGCAAGAAGCATCCCTTCAGAAAGACCATGGTGGGAAAAGGGACAGGGTTCAAGTTGAGGAAGAGGTAGGCTTTTAATCTTGCCTGTGGCTCTTACGAGAATCCTCTATGGCCAGTGGGCTCAGGGAAGCCTGGCATCCCACTAGGTATCCAGGTCAACTTTCATCTGCATATGTGGTACTCATGGTGCTCATCCCTTTGATTCTTGAGCAGATCAAACAAAGCTCACTAATAAATGGCTTCCCACCTTGCCTTCCAGAGCAGATCCCCAAACACAGCCCGCATCTCTCCCTGCTTCCTTTCTACCTTTCCTGCTTTCCATTCAGAGGCATTTGGTCTACCAAGCCCAGCCTGTGGCCCAGCATCACTCCTCTTCCAAGTTCTACACATGTGATCATCTGTTTAATTTCTTTAATTTCAGTGGGCTCGGGGAAGTTTTAGTACTCACTCACTGATACATTCTGGTACTTACGTCTTGTCTAGGCCCTTGGATGGGGTGGAATGAAGCCTATAATGTGATTTCCTGGCTCTTGGTCTAGGAAGCACCTGGCAATGAAAGAACTGGGACAAAGTAAACACCGGGGGGAAAGGTGACCCTTTCTGAGTTTATATTTCTCTTTGTGTAACTGGAATATTATTTCCTGCCTTACCTACCTGACAAGGCCAAAGTGAGGATCAAGTAAGTTAATGGATGTAAAGTTCACTAGGAAATATGGCTGTTGGATGCACATTGGGTTCTTCTAGTACTTCTAGTCTTACATATTGGGAAAGACTCTGGTAAGGCTCTGGATAAGCTAGAGTCACCAATCTTTCCAGTTTGCCCAGGACTGAGAGACTTCCTGGGATATGGCAATCTCAGTGCTAAAACCAGGAAAATCCCAGATGAACTTAGATGAGTCTGTTACCCTACAAAAAGGTAGCACTTGAGACTGGCTGTTATGTCCCCCTGCAATCCATATGCTGAAGCCCTAGCCACCAACTAGCTCAGGATGTGACTGTATTTGGAGACTGGCCCTTAAGGAGGTGATTAAATAAAAATGAGACCCTCAGGTTGGGCCCTAGCCAATATGATTTGTATCCTTATAAGAAGAGGACATTTGGACACAAAAATACATCAGGGACGCATGCACAGAAAGAAAAGACCATCTGGAGACATCACTGCCTCCCAAGAGCAGTGATCAGAGGAGTTAGCCAGAGTGGGAACAGTCTCGATGGCTGACCTACAGGAGACGCATGACCATGGAGCCTCAGAGGTGGCTCCCTGGGGACAGGCACCCCAGGATGCCCAGGAGGGGCACTTCTTAAGAATTTGAACTCAGGATTTCTCCTACCTATTAGATTTGTGCTGTTACTCTGTAGGGCCCTGTCTTCTAATGATGATAATAATAAAAATAAATAAACTCTCCATGTACATTAAAAAAAGGTGAACACACATGACAAAAAGCTTCTCACATAAGTCACACTCATGGAATAGTATTGGCTTCAGCTTAGGAATAAGCAAGCTGAGGCTCAGAGAGGGGACCCGGCCAGTCGGAGATGACAGAGCTCGGATCTAACTCCAGAATCCAAGGGCGTTTTAATTGCAGCCACAGTGGGACTAAATGCTGTCGGTTCATTTGGACAGGCATTTATTAAGAGCATTTCTGTGCCAGGCATCGATTAACTGCCAGGATAGACATGTGGACAAGAGCTGTCTCCCTGCTTGAGTGGCTCACAGGCCACGAGGGAAATGGGCAGGTGAACTGTGAAAGTAGCAGTTGATGAGGGCCAGAAATAAGGGCATGCAATGAGGACAGAGGATAGTCTATAAAGGCTACCCCCAGAGATGATTCCACTGGGCCTTCAAGGCCAAGTGGGAAGTGGCAGAGGACAGAGGAAAGAATTCACCAAACAGGGGAAATGAATGTGTAGGGGAAGGAGACCAGAGAAGGCGATCCTGTGGCTGCTTGGAATGCCCTGAGCTTGGGGCAGGGGTCGGGGATTGACAGTGGGATTTTAGGGCCCACAAAAGCCTGGTTATATATAAAGGAAGTCCCTCTCAGATTTTAGTCCAGGAAACACTGAGATCAGAGATGTGCTGTGACCTGTATCAAGCACTTCTTACTTTGTGCTGAACTCAGGCCTCTTTCCTTGTCTCTGTTCCCCAATTCTGTCTTTAAGTTCCTTGGGGACTGAGTTTTATTAAAGTCTGCTGTTTTGTATAGTGTCTGGCATTCGTTTGCTGAACGAATGAATGAATGAGTGAGTGAATGAATGAATGAACAAGTGAATGAATGAATGAATGAACGCGTGAACTCTGCTACCTGGTATATCCTCCTATCTTGACTTCTTTTTTTTTCTTTTCCTGTGCTGTTTCTGATTTTAGTTGAGGATTAAATGTGGGCTCTGCACACAGGCCCTGAGGCTATGAGTCTGTGTGTGTATGTTTTATATCAGCCAAACCAAATAAACAAACACATGGCAGAACCCCAGGCGTGCTGCTCCCACACTTGGCACAGCCAGCTGGCACGTGGCGCCCCTCCCCAGACATCCCAACTCCTCCCGCCAGAGTCAGGATGCTGCCTAGAGGCTTGGCTATGGATTTGGGAAGCCCCCTCCCCTCTCCAGCAGCAGCAGGATCCAGGCACACACTGATACGCTCTTTTTAATTAGAGGGAAATTGAAATTACTTCTGTCTTGAAACTCTGGGGAATTGGTTGGCAGCCCCTAAGACAATGAGGGCCCACTGACTACATGGTGACTACAGTACTAGGGAG
Source organism: Macrotus californicus (assembly GCA_007922815.1). Taxonomy (NCBI): domain Eukaryota; kingdom Metazoa; phylum Chordata; class Mammalia; order Chiroptera; family Phyllostomidae; genus Macrotus; species Macrotus californicus. The sequence goes on along the minus strand of VMDR010001468.1, from coordinate 1,732 downwards.
AGGACAGGGATCTGTGCTCCCCCCTCTAACTGCGCTTCCTAACCTATTGTATCCATTCCACTAAGTGCCCACCCCCTCCTGACTATTGCTGCAGATGAGCTTCATTCTAGGGAGGTGCCCAGCTTTTTAGAATCCCAAACCAGAATCAGGGCTCTCAGTCCAGTGCTTATCCCTGAGGTCTTCTTGCATTTCCCCAAATCAGTAAATGACTGCCTCATTTCCAAGGGCTCCAGGTGAAAAACTGGGGGCTAATTCTAGACTCGTTCTCTCCCTAGACAGCCATAGTCACCAGGCATTGCCTACTTCCCACCAAGCTGCTTCACAAACGCATCTCCTTTCCATCCCATTGCTACTGTTCTAGTTCATGTCTCCCTCACCTCCAGACTTGCTCAACTACCTCCTACTGGTTTCTCACCTCCGGCGTATTTTCTTTAACTTCTTTCCTTTCCAGGCACCATATTAAGTTGTCTAAATTGCTGATTTGATCCAGTCACTTCTTTACCAAAAACAAACAAATAAAAAACCTTAAATAATTCCTCTAACGGAAATTGTATGTTGTCCTTTAGTCTACATTCTTCTCCAGTAATACAACACCCACAATTTATGCTGCTACTCAAATAAAGACTACATTTCCCAACTTCCTTTGCAACAAGGTGTGGTCATGCAACTCAGGTCTGGCCAATGAGATTTACCTAGAAATGGAGTATGCAACTATTATCCATATCCCTAAAGGAAAGTAACATGCTCTTCATTATCCTTTTTTCCTTCCTAGATGTGATGTCTGGAGATGGAGTAACCATCCTAGACCATAAAGTGACCTTGACAATGGAGGTCATGAACAGTTAGAAACATACCATGGATCACTGTACAAGCCTTGCCTTTTTCTTCCAAACTTTCGCATGATTAAGTCATCACTATGTCAGGGTTTTTGACACTCCAGCTGATCCGAGTTCTAATGAGTTATCACCTACAGCAGGGGTCTGGAACACAAATACAGCCAGGAGCCAGGTAGGCAGCAAAGCTCAGTGATGCCTTCCGGGAGCAGGAGGCAAAGAATGGGTTTATTTATTCATTCATTTTTATGCACGAAGTCATTCAGGTTTTTTTCCTTTAACAAGTATGTGCCAGGCACTCTTAGATACTGGAGAGGTGATGAAAAATTCTTATAGGAGATCTAGTCTGGTTGGAGAAGACATTTTAAGCAAGGTAAATATAAAAAGTATTATGGAGATTGTAATAGTTGATGTACAAATAGCTGTAGAAGCATAAAAAGAGATTGAAGTTAAAGATCCAAAAACAAGAACTTCAAAGAGAAGGTAACCTCCCTCCCAAAAGATGACTGAAGAAGGGAATTCCAAATAAACAAAGTTAGGAGAATTCAGTTTCCTGCTGTTGCAATTCCCTTCCCTTTCAATTCCTTGCAAACAATTTGATAGAATACAGCCTAGGTGGGCTTCACCCAGAAAGCAATGGGGGAGGGGTATGTTTACAACAGAAGAAACTCCAGGATTTGGTGGTAGGTAGCTCTACAGCCTTTTTATCTCATTGAGCCTTCTACAGGGTTTGATAACACGTGAGAATCCTGGTTCCTACTCGACAGCACCACACTCTGTATAAGGCCTGCTGTTTAGGGACTACAGGCAAGTCAAAGATGGGACACATAGTAGGTGCTTAGTAAATTTTGCTGTAGTAAGGAAAGACTTTCTGTCTCCCCTCCCCTCCCCTCCCCTCC